>VZTL01009461.1:336-10884 GCA_013400535.1 Scopus umbretta
AGCGAGTGGCTATGTGGGGCTTAGTTGCCAGTTTGGGTTAAACCACAAGAACTGCTAAAACTGAGCAAGCTCTGGGATGTGACCCTGTCTCTTTAATGTTGCCACACCTCCAAACTATCTGATTCATGTGTGTCTGTCTCCAACATTACAGTCTGTTCCCTCACATCTATGTAAAAAAGGAATACATGCAGCAAAAGAAAGTGAGAGATTTTCTGTATAAACTCATACTTCAGACATGAGGTATTACATTTATCTCTTCTGCAGCAAGAAGTCTTTTCTGTCTTTGTCTTTCTCTGGTTTTAATCAGAAGTTTTATTCTAGACTTGAGAGCCTTTACTAGTCAAAGTTTTGTCAAACTTGATAAGCTCCAATAATCATTTAGTTCAATGCATCAGCATTTTTCAGTGAAAAAATCCTCATCAGTAGAATCCTGCTCAGCTTCAGCATCCTTGTCTCTCTCTCGTTTGTGCTGAGGTTATTCTGTATCAGAAGAGTAAAACTATTGAATTAATATAAGATTTGTAAAATTAATTTGAATGCAAACAATGTTTGGCCTATAATTTTAAAAGACTATTCATAATGGGTGAATTATATTTATAATGGTAGGGGAAGCTTGTAGAATAATATATATTTGGAAGAAACTCCTGGAGCTTCTCACTGGCCAGAAGTTTCTAACTTCTATTCAATTTATACTGGTATTCAATAAATTTCTTCTTGAGCTAAAATCTTTATATATTTCCCTGTCTCTTTTCTCTTCTTTTTTTCACAGTCTTCCACAAAAAGTAAAGAAATCTTTTCTTCTTCTCCATTGTAGCCCTCAAACCTTGGTCAGTTTTATCTTCTCTCCCTTTCAGTGCTGTATTTTTTTTGAACATTTCTTAAGGTCAGTGAATATTTCACTAATACCTGACTTTAAAATTCATATAGGGAGAGAAATCAAGCAGTGTTAAATTCAATTTTCTGTTGACTTCATTCCTTCTGTTGTGCAACTGTTGGATGGTCAGTTCAGTGCATCAGTCAGTAAAAGTTCCTTAATAGGTGGTTAATGGATATATCTGGAGACTGGAGCACAAGAGTTTCAAGGAATGTGAGAAAAAAAATGTACTTTCTCTAAGTTAAACAGTGAGCTTAATGATGAAAACCTACCAAGTATGTGCTCTGTGAGGGTCTGTATTCAGAAGCCTGTGCCACCTGTCTGCAATCCAAACATGTATTATTTGTTCATAACATGAGACACTAAAATTTAAAAAAAATCTGGCTCTGCACCATTATGCTTACCCTGGAATTAGAGAACCTGTCACAGCCAGGGTGTGGGAAAGTAGGAGGCAAGTCTGGCTGAACTGCATGGCCAGAGAGCATATATTGCTACATAAAGTACAAGCCAGAACAGTGGAGATGTGACACATGCCCATCTTACTATTTTGCCTTGCTGTGAGCCAAATTCTGCCATACACGATATGCTAACTGCTAACAAGCACATCTAACTCATGTCCTTCCTCCTATTAATAAATGGTCACATGGAACTGCTTAGTCAGCAACATAAAAAAGAGCCTATGGGGTTTCCAAATAACCCTGTGTTTTATGCATCAAGTTCATTCTTTCGTGCAGTGTAAACTCCATTTTGGTCACTGAAATCACAGTCTAGAAAAACTTTAACCGCCCCTGTGTTCTTTCTGCAATGCCCAGTGTTGAGGAATCACATTTCTTTGAGAAGCCCTGATGCTTCCAGTTACTTTTGCAGCTGTGCTTTCGCCCCACAAGCAAATTAATCTGAAGTAGATCTGTAAATCTCTGATGAAAGGGTAGGAGTTGTTTAGGCCTGATAGTTTGTTATGTCGCTTTCTGTAACAGACCTGGGACTTGACTTAAATAGGCAGATTCTTCCAGTGGTCTTACTTCCCTTTTATTCTTCTAATGGTTTTCCCTTTTCAAGAGTGCTTCACTAACTAAATACAATTCTGGAACTCTACCCGTCTGCTTGTAGCTCTATATTCTGGTTTCTTGTGTAAATATGATTTCATCTTTTCATCGCTATCCTTGTGCAGACTTAGTCTGGAGATACTGGAGCTGCGTAGATTCCTGTTTTTCTTGTAACCATTTTGGCAGGCATGTGTCAGTTTGATCGATAATGATGTCTGGATTAGGCAGTCCCAGTGGCAAAAATGGACTCTTCTTAGGCTTATTGCCAGATTTTGAAAGCCGTTATAATGACATTCTGCCAAGCAAGCAAGATCTGAATGCTGATTGAACCCCTTTTAAAAAAGTGCAGACTAATAGGCGTTATTGCGTGAATAATAATTAGCACAATTAAGTGGCTGGCACTTTGCCTGTGAAATTTTCAGAGCACACAATTAAAAAGCTCTACAGAGTTTTGTTGACTATTGTCGAGTATAAAATAATGGAAAGAAGGAATTACCAAGAATGATGCAATCTTGAAGATCATTCCTCTATAGCGTAGGAAAAATTGTTAAGGAAGAAAGTTTCAACAGAATGTATTTGAAGGCTAGACAATAACTGCAAATCTTGGAAGGAAGTGTCCTGTGAGTCCTCTGATGCGTAGTTTTTCAAAGGGAGATAAAATCTTGCAGATGTAAATTTTGCAGTCCTCAAAGGTTTCCCTCACATTATGAAGCTGTTTTGGCTTTTCTTTTAACCTTCTTAAAGTTCTTACAGAGTGTGAAGGGGTTAGATTAAGACACCGAAAAGAGCTAATTGTCTTTTGTTCTTCCTGAAGTTTATGGGCTGAAGGAATGATGCACTTTCTAAGTCACTTTTGACTTCACTGAATCATCTCTGAAGGAGTAAGTTAGGCATAAACACTGAGTACATTTTCTATTTAGCTAGAAATGCAAATGGCCCCTCTAGTTCCAGAGATATGTTCATGAGTAGCTATCAAATAAAGATTATTTTCTTACTGAGTCCTCTAGTTCAGCCTTATTTGACATATGTATAGTTTGGTATGAGCTATATATAGCATAATAATATATTAGCTTAACATCAGCTCAGCCGAAATACTGCTAAAATTTATGTGGGATTTAATAAGGAATTAATAGATATGAATGGCTTAATAGGAAATAAAGTCTATCAAACAAACTTAACTTTCAAAAAATAAAAATTACATGTTACCTTGTAAAAATAAATGTAGACTTTTATAAGGCTTTTAGCTTAGATACACATGATCTTCTGGCTGAACTCTAGTACTAAACATTAGTAACACATGTTATAAGGATTAAAAAACTGAGAAAGTGGTGGGTCTCTAAAGGTAGCTGTCAATGAGATTGTCATTTTGAAGGGAGTGGTTTTAACAGGGTGCTTCAGAGATCAGTACTTCCCCCAGCACGATTCAATATTTTCATCAGGGGTTGAGAAGTAAGTATAAAATTGCTGCTGATAAAATTGGCAGGTGACACAAAGATTGGCAAAGTGGTACATAATGATGAAGATGTCAGTCATACCAAGTGAACTGAATTGCATAGTAAACTGTGCCTTATTCAAACAAACTACATCTTAATATCAGGAAGCACAAGATGCACTTCTAGGAACAAGGCATATAGGGACGTATCTGTAGGCTGAAGGGCTACGTCATTAACGTGGTGACTCCAAAAAAGATTTATGGTTAATTGTAGATAACAACTCATATCAAGCTCCCGGCGCAATGTGGTGGCTAAAAGGACTAATGCAATCAGTGGATTCATAAACAGGGAAGTGTTAATGAGAGGTACAGTGTTTCTACTTTTCCATAAGGCAACAGTAAAGCTGATACTAGACTAGTACAGAAGTTAACATCGTCGAAATTTTAACCTTTAAAAAGGTTATTAGAAAACTGAAATTGCATCAAAGCTCCAGAAAACAGCTGATTTTTTGGAAATAAAGCTTTTCCAGGGGGAAAATGGAGGAATTCAGCTCCTGAGGTAATCTGTTTGCAGAACATTGGTATTTCCACGTGGAGAAAATAATGGGTATCACAGGGTTCTGAAATGCACTAAAAAATGGCATGAGATGAACTTGTGGCTGGTAACTGGAGCCATATAAATGCAAATGAAAAACTGGCCACATTTTTTTTAATAACATGGACAGTTAACCAGCACAACAAAATACCAGTGAAAATCATGGCCTCTCCAGCTCTAATATTTTCCTAATATGAAAACTGAGCATCTATTGGGGAGACAGCATTTACCCAAGCATATCACTGGCCTCAGTTCTGAGTTAAAGGGGAAAAATCGCAGAAATTATGGGACTACATGAACCAGCTCTTCTATTTTGCCTCATGTGCCATGTAGTTGTGACTTTTAGGAACATTACTTCTTTCCATCTTCCAGTCACTTTAAAGAACTGAGAAGAAATGGAAGGGCACTAAGTGAGAAATGCCTAAATGTTTGACCTGCTTTAGCTATTTACTGCTAACTCGTAATCTGTTTTCTGACTCATCTTTTTTGTCCTGACATTCAGTAATAACTGCTTGATGCTAATTGAAAAATGCACGCAAAATAGTATTCTTTGACTCCACAGCACTTTTGTTGCTGTTGAAAAATAAGACCCTCAAAGCAGATATAACTTAAAAGTGAAAAATGGGGGTTTACTTCTTTTTTTGCTGTTGCTGTTGTAGCTGTGGCTGTAAATCTGCTACTTAGTTTAATGGAAGATCATAAGGAGGCCATATGGCTTTCCATGAACTGATTCTGCTTCTGTTTAGAACTCCTAAATTGGCTCAGTCCACGAGAGTGTCATGCTTCGTTTACATACATAGAAGTGACTGACTGAAAATATGCTAAAACAAATACTCTTCACCTAGTTTGATTTAATAGATTAGATATACTGGAACGGTGTTAATTATTTTTTTCAAATTTTCAGAGAGGCCTAAATTGGAACTTTTTCCATAGAGCTCTAAATTTTCCCATTGGAACAGATTAAAGATTTCCTTCTAAAAATAGGTGTTTCTTTTGCTTACATCAGGCAATGACTGATGATCATATGATAGATGCTGACATCTTAGTGGTGGCTACTGTATTTTCTGTAGCTACTGGTTTCTCTGTTGTTGAAGTGGGCTTTTTTCAAGAGTGATTATATTTGGAACCAAAGCCAAGCTTATTAAATTAATTAATGGGGACCCACTCCTTATAATATATATGCAAATTTCCAAAGTGCATATTTGGTTAATAAATGTGAAAAGAGTTTGCGCTCTGTTCTTTACTCTTAGCTTTTGAAGGCATGCCCCCACCTGAAAACAGTTCAGGGGATGGAGAGACTGGAAAATCAAAAAGATGTCACTGGAATAGTAATAACAATAACACAACTGACAGACAGTGACAGAGCATTAAATGGCAGATAGTAAGTAGTGAAAAACAAATTTATGCAAAATAAGAAAAGAACATCAAAGAGAGAACCTCTCACAAAGTTAAGGGCAATGAGTCACTTCATGATGGAAGAGCTAGTTAAAAGTATGAATGCAGTTTATGAAACATTAGCAATCCCCCCACTAAGATGCAATCAAATCTTGAGTATGCAGTATATGTTTGTAGTGGTAGTGAATAAGAAAATATTCTGCAATCTTTTGATATATACACAAGTCATAAACATTAAGTAATCTACTTCAGAAAGCTTTAAATTGAAGAACCATGTAAAACCTCCTTGTGTCTTACCTTCATTATATAACGTGCATGTACTAGTCTCATAGGAATCTCAGAAGCTCATCAATATTTGTTAATCTGCAAGTTCCTGATGAAAAGTGGCATGTGGTATTTCAGCACACCTGAAGTAGCAGAAGCATTTTAAGTACCACTTAAAAAATTCAAGATTATAATATTTTACCTCACACAGAAATATGAAAATATTATGAAAGCTGTGGAAAAACCAAAGGCAAAAATAAAATAGCCCTTTGGGTCTACTATTACCTTTTCTCTTTTACCTGCCTGTCATAAACCTGGAATAGTTAAAAAAAAAAGCATAGTGTGTTAATCTACATTTGGAATCAATACAAACAGAAAGTTTAGCCACTTGTGAAATGGAGGAATCTTAATCATCATATACAATCA
This sequence comes from Scopus umbretta, assembly GCA_013400535.1. Taxonomy (NCBI): domain Eukaryota; kingdom Metazoa; phylum Chordata; class Aves; order Pelecaniformes; family Scopidae; genus Scopus; species Scopus umbretta. The sequence goes on from VZTL01009461.1 coordinate 6,369, forward strand.
CAAATTAAATGGAATTGAAACTCAGTCATTAGAGTGAAAAACAAACTCAGGACCAGAAATGTTCAATAGCACATGATGTACAGCTTTCTCAAAAGAAAGTAACGTCCTAACGTGGAAAAAGAAAGGTCAGAGCAATGTTTCACCTCAGCAGGCTGGAAGATGGAAAGAAAAAATTGTTCCTAGGAAGGGATAGAAGACTAAGAAGAACAACTCCTGTAAGGTTTCAGCTCTAAATTGGCCAAGGGGTGAAAAAAAGACATGATGGAAACATAAAGGAAAATGTAAAGCTCTGGGTACTCCCAAGAGATTTAATCATGGCAAATCAAAGATGTGATGCTAAACATCGTGTCCCAGTTTCATTCCACTTTGCTTTAAACAAGAAAATTAGCCATCTCATTTCAGAAAAGATCCTTTTCCAGTCCTGGCAGAAAGGGGGAGGGGAATTTTTCTCAGTCGCCCATCTCAGATAAGATAAATCCCTCTCTTGGGTCTCTATTTCTCTCTATAGGCTATAGAGGGAACTTGAATGATTAGTTTAACCTTGATGGCAGTTAAACTTTTGGACAGCTAAAGCCAGGTGAGATGAATCGTACCCTTTGTTTTCAGCCCATCACCTCCAGCTGCATGGAGGGAAGAGGAATATCTGCTTATAGATATGACAGTGGAGTCAAGATCCTGGGTGGCTTACGTGGCACTAGAAGTGAAAAGCCTAAAAAAAGCTGGTGTCGTGGACAGAGCAGACTGAATAATGTTGTCAAGTGTTGCACTTGGTTTCCACTTTTTTAAATGTTTGAATCTTATTTTTCCCCATTATTCATCTAGTACTAGCCAGAACTATCAGTAAGGGTGGGAATGGCTTGTCCTGAAGCTACAAAGCAGCTCTCCTGAATCATTTTCACCTCTCTACTCTGCTTTATGCGGGTCTGTCAGGGACACATGTGAAGCTCCCCCTACCCTATAGTAACATTTCAAACTATGCCTAGGGGTATTCTTCACTTTTGAGCAGGGTTTGGTGGTAATAAAGCATTACTCATTTCCCTGCTTGCTTTCTCTGAGCCGCAAGAGCAAACATATAGTCAGTGATAGCTCTGTTCAAATGTTACTGTATAAAATGAGCAAGCATGGCTTGCATACATTATCCCATCATGGAGAAAGGGAATAATTTGCTTGGGCACTATAAGAATATAAATTAAATGCAGAATTTGCTTCTATATGCTTAATACAATTTGAAGTAAATTACTATTTGTTTGGTTATGATGTTCTCAGACTTCTTTTACTATAGAAGCTAAATTGTTTCTGTAAATTATCAGAATTTTATATCTGTCTATCTATAAAGATAGATATACATATAACTCATAAACACATACCTATATATGTATAATATACATACATAAACACACACATATATACCTATAATATCCTCTCCTCAAACATTTTATTCTTACAAGGTAATGAACCAGGTTTTATAGGAGAGTTATTTGTCACCCTAATCCAGCGTCTCCCTTGAGAAAAGATAGTTAAAAATCACGGCCGTAACACTGTGAACATTGCAATTTCTCCCGATGAGTAAAATTGGAGAAATTTCTCCTTGAGAGCAAAAAGGCAAGCTGATTAAGTCAAAGAGGTGTTATAAACCCCAAGGGAAAACAACGTGCTTTATTTTTGAAGTATTCCCAGCAGAAGTCTGGGAAATCTTACATGTCCTCTCACCACGATCCATCATTATAACTTAGCTGTTTGCAAATCCTCAGCAGGTCATCGTATTTTACACTTGCTAACCATGTAAACACAACTGGGGACTCCTAATTACTGCAGATAATCTCAAAAACTTTCCACTTTCGTAAAGCATACAGAAAAGGCTGGGAATAGACCATTTCCCATGTTGTCGTGTTTTGCTCATGTATATTTGTATAGCTGTCACTTTTCTGGATCTCTGCGTGCAAGTGTAAAGCATCTTTTTCATACACATATAATAGCTTGTAACAACCTTGGAGATGCTCAGTTCTTGTTCCGCATACAGCAGGTGGGTTTGCTGTGCTTTTGCTAAATTGTTTAATCAAAGTGCTTCATACTGAAGGGTCCATGAATAAATATTGTAAACATCATCAGGGGAAGTGATTTATATTTACTTCAATTTTGCCAGGAGAAAACCTAGATTATCTTGAATTAGCAGCTGAAGTTTTTGTATATTAGAGTTTGTCAACTATATTAAGGAGAATGTCATGTACAAAAAAGACAGCAGTTTCTCAGGTTTGGAGGTACATGCTTCCCAAAACAGAATAAAAAATGCCAATTGTTTACTCTTCTATTTAGGTGAAATATACGCTAGTATGGTTTATGACCCTGCCCCTGGAAATGCATGTTCAGAGGTGTCTCAAAGTTACCAACACCACTGCAAAATTGAACTTTGCCGCCCCAAAGATGAGAATCTGGAGCCACACCAAAGCAGGCGATTCTTTCCCCAGTGAAGGGGCATGCATGGGCAGACTCAGACCAAAGAGCCCAGGGGAAGCTCCGCAGGGCCCGGCTGCGTTCTCCAACCCAGGAGGAAAGATGCAGATGAGGACAGCCACTGTATCCCAGCAGTGGCCTCTGCTGCATAAATGCCAGGACCTTATGGGAGCGCCGACCAGCACAGCTCTGCGGGGCCCAGGCCTGGGGAAAATTAATGGGAGGGTGAGGGGTCATGGCTGTTGTTCTGCCCCCACCTGCCTGCTGTCATAGGCAGCTGCCTACTTCACCTCTGCCTAAAGTTTGCCTGCTGCATATCAGATTTTACACGCAGAGTGGTCCCTAGATGTGGTTATTATTTATATGCTAGGTAGCAGAATCAAGGGTATGGTAATTATCACTTCTTATAAGAATGTTTTAGGGAAACAGATGAATATACATTGATTATATGTACATGCCTTACCAGGGTAATAGTTTAATCCGATCAAACCTGAAGTGTGAAGCATGGTGCATGTTAGGACAAGAAGGAAGAGTTTACTGCTAGCAGATCAAATTTGCTTTGCTAGGGTGTTGAATGCATTCTCGTAGGTAGAGCGTGGCTCAGCATAGGAGATCGCTATGCCATTCCACAAGTAACTGCACTGCAGAAATCACATTTTTAATGGCAACTATTGTGCTAACGGTCATATTTTAGTTATTCTCAAATTATTTTCATGAGGTTAAGAAAAATGTATATGGCAGTATCTGCTCATCTGTTTATCTGTGTTTTCAGCTAATGAATTTTGTGGCAGCAGCACTTGTTTTAGAGGTTCTTCCACCCTCTGGACCATTGAACTTTTGCTGCTGATTCCTCACAACTTGCCCCCAGTGGAGGTTACTGTCACCTTGGCTGTGTTCGTCACATACACACAGAAATACACATATAGATATACACATACATACATGTATGTATATAAGTATATGGACATAAATGAGTATTTGTACGTATATACATAAATATGTGTGCGTGGCTCTTTTTGTGTTTAACTAGAACTATGAAATGATCTGTCTTGCTTGTTTGCTTGTTTCTAATGGACAGGAGAGAAAGGATGGTAGCCTGCACGGTGGAGACAGAGTGGGATAGGATTAGGCTATGGGAGCTGGGGGACAGGGAAGGGCAAGAGGTCTGTTCAACTAATTTGGCTGCTGGATGATTCCATAATACGACCTCTTTTGGGGGTGGGTGTACATAGCATGGAGCACATGCAGCAGTCACACACATGCTCAGAGGACACACTGCAAGTTTTACAAGGAGTGTTCATGTTATAATATATATCGATATTCCAGGCCAGATTCTGCTTTTCAAGTATCTTTCTACACTCATTCAAGACAGCTATTTGTATGAATGATAGTGGCAGAATCAGAATCTCTACTTCTTCATCTGCCTTTCTTTTCGGCTTGGTAACAGAAACTTCACCGCTAAGGTTTTGCAGTGTTCAAACCTCCCTGTGATGAAAAGATTTATATTTGCGTTTAGAAATCCAGAGACATACGGTGAATGTGAGAGCTGGTCAGCAATCAAGAGTGATTGATTCAGGTTTGGTCTATCAATTAAGTGACAGAGCAGTTTTAATCTTTTTTTTTTTTATTATTTTATTTTAAGCTTGGGACTTAACTGGAATATTATAACTCCCTTAACCATGCCCAAGACAGCTGACTTGTACCCATAAACTTTGGTGCATTGATCTATTAGTTCAGCTACTTCAATACATCTTCTTTTCCATAAATATGTCTGAGCTATGACTTTTTTCCAGCCTCACCAGAGGTACCCTTATTTGGACTGATCTAATATGTACAGAGGTATCTGCACATGCAGTCTAATATCTGCTCTGAATAACCATACATAATTCACGGGGAGCAGTATGGCTGTGCGGTAACCTACAGTTAAGTGACTTAGTGTAGAAGCATTTCCCTACTCACAGTGGAAAGAGGCACTGGTTAATAAGAGTTCCCCTCTTTTTTTTCCCAGGGGAAGGGGGATGGGAAAGAGCAGTAGAGGAGGTTTAAATTGCTGCACCAAGAAAAA
>VZTL01009461.1:10906-23550 GCA_013400535.1 Scopus umbretta
GAGGCGGGGTGGGGGTGGGGGCGGGGGGGGGAAGCAAAGCTTCTTCCTTGTTCACATTTTTAGCTTATGTCTTTTGGATTCATTCCCTACCTTGTGTCAGTTTTCTGTACAGACAGCAGTTCTTGTACACAGTCGCATGGCAAGATTAACTTTAAATCCTCCCCTCCTCCTTCCCCCTCCAGCCCCTGCCTGTCATTGTCTGCTCTTGAGTAAGCAAAGTGAATGTGGTCAGAGCAGTGTGGGACTGTGTTTTTCCATTCTCAAGGGCAGCCACCCTTCTCATCAGCAAATCCATGCTAGCTGCTAGAGCTTCATATATTAAACTGATTTTCAGTCGCGAGGTTAGTTTCTCACTGGTGAAGCACTCAGCATAATAATACTTTACACCTTGTACTTCAGCAGTCCTTTCTAAACACTAATTTAGCCTCACATCCCTCTCTGAGGTAGGTCAGTATTATCCCACCACATGAATGGGGAAGCAGAAGCCCACAGAGGTTAAGTGACCTATCCGGAGTCATGCAAGAAATGAGTAGCGATGCAGAAAACAGAAAACAAAGCCCCCCTGGCTCATAGGCTTGCACAGTGCAGTTGGAAAAATTATCAGGTGTTCAAACAAGATTTGTGGCAAAAGAAAATAGAATAAAAATTAAAAAGAAACCCTCTCGGGGGAAAAGCGGACTCTTTCTATTCACTGTTTTCAGATGAGGGAACTGAGGTGAGAGAAGAGTTAAGCGATTTTCTTGAGATCCCATAGGCAATTCTTACCAAACATAGAAATTATGTGTGTAGTGAAGGCAAGAAGAGAGACTGTAATTAAATAAGTGACTTCTCTGATTGTATTATTAAACACAAAGAAACAAGAAGACAAAAGGAGTGTAACGCTCTGTGTCGAACTTTTAGAAATCCAAAGTCAGTTGCCATTTTTATTTGATCATAGTTCCTTTGTTTGATTTCACTTTTACTTTATTCATTTATTTCCTTTCACTTGCCCTTTTGTTTTCTTTTGACAGTAGATATTTTAATTATTAAATTCCTTGTTTTCTTTAAGGATGTCAATTCTCTTAATCATTCTGTTTTGTTGTTTCTCTCTTTTTATCTGATTTGTGTTCCTCATCAATACCCAGATTCTGATTTTAAAATGTCTCATATATTTACTCATATTTTCTGCCTCTACCATGGGTTGTTGAATTCTGGAGAACCACCTCTCTTCAGTATAGTTTGATTTAATTATGTTTGTTGTTTCCCGTCTCCCTCTGCCAATTTGGACTGACATTATGGAAAATTAAAAAAAATTAACTCAGAAATTATGTCTGTACAGAAGATGAACCTTCCTTAAAAGACTATATTCTACTCCTATTTCTCACAGGAACTCTTAGAAGACTCATGCAAGGTTTGGATATGATATTATGCTTATTATATTGTATTATATTATACTATTATTACATAGTCTTCATAGTATTCTATCTTCTTTTTGACACAAAGCCTGAACTCCATTCCTAAGAAAATACAACTTCTATAATCAGCTGTCATGTCTTAAAAAAAATGTTTTGCATGAATCTATGGGTTTTAGCTGTTCATCATAATGAATTTTATTTCTGTCCACTTAATGAACAGCTGTTAAGCATTGTAATGAATCTGAAATCACATTCACGCCTTTCCAATTTGGCTAACACTTTGGTTCAATAACATCCCATGAGAGTTCCACAACTGAACTTTTTTGTTAAACTTAAAAGTATTTCCTTGTTATTGACTTCAAAATTGTCATTGTTTCACTTTTTACCTTTCCTGACAGAGAGAAGAAAAAGAGTGCTCATAGTAAATTTTTTCATATGTATATACCTTTTTTTTAATTGTTCTTTTCAGTCTTTTCATACAATGGTCTACTCCCATCTTAAACAGATTTCCCAAACTTTCTCAATTTCTGCTAAAGCTAGTTTTTTCTAAGCCACTCCACAACTTTGCTACTTAAAAAAAAAGGGGGGGGGGNNTGCCCTTAAAAAAAAAGGGGGGGGGGGGAGGTAACAATATGCATAATTGTATGAGCGTAAATTGTAATGACATTACATAAACCAGTACTTCCAATAGAAATCTCTATCTTTTCCTTAATGCAACGGAAAAGCTCATTTGCTTCTTTGACCCTAAGAGAAAACCAAGTGCAGAGCCAAGCTTAGATCTCCAGTATTCCTGTCCTAGCTCTCTACTTAGCTCACTAGGTCATGACTTGTATGATAACTGAGATCTCAAAGAGCTAGTCATTAGTTCCAGCTGGTACCTAAATATAACAAACTTTTGATGCAACAGAGCAATGAGTTTATGGAATATCTGTGGGGTACATTCTGCCATCAGCTCCCAAACACAAAACTACCCATTGACTGCATGTGGAGCATCCCTCAGCAGACTGTTGGAATGCTATGGCTCCCCAGTGATTCCACAGTGGAAGAAATTCAAGGAATTTGTCTCTGACCACAGAATTTATGAGGCCATGCAGAAGTCCTTCATGAACTGCAGGGAGCAGAGAAACAATTCAGAGCCTGTTGGGTTTCTTCCTTTCTTTTTGTTTTGTTTGTTCTCTTTTGGGACTTCACATGGGAAGAAGAAAGAGTTGAGAGGGAATTCTGGAAAGTTTTCAGCTCTGGCCTACCTCTTCTTCTACTGAAATATGGAACTAAACTCCTGCTATCCTCAATGGGAACTGAGGCAAATGCTGAGTATTTTCTCATTGTTAGAGAGGGGTGTTTTTTGCGTGTTCGGGTATGTTAAAGATCAATTCAATAGAATTTTTAATAAGACAATTTTAAAATGTACTTTGTGCTGCTATAAAGAGCATTTTGTTCAAGAATAAAACATTGCTTTTATGCCAAAGAATAAAGGCTGTTGTTGCCTACAAGATGTGAATTCATAGCCAAAGCACACAGGATGCTTGCAGCTATCTTCTTCGGTGGTAGTACTACTTTGCTCCTACATATTACTTCCATCACAAGATCTCAAACTGTTTTCAAGCAATGTTTCTCCACCTGTAATCTGTAGAGTATCTGTGATCCAAGAAACATTGGAAAGTAGTCCAGAAAAAAACAGTATCCTCCTCCTCTGCAATACTGTATGATTGCAGAAGAGAAATATGTTACAGAATAAATGCTATATACACTCATTCTTACATATCTGAGCTAGAAAACAAAATGGGGCAAAAAATACAAGCGAGAAAGGGGAAATTCAAGTTTAATCTTCCTTTTATTGATCATGAATGAAAATCATTGCAGCAACATCAGACAAGATGGGCCGTATATCTGACTTTTTTTTTGCTTTTCTAAGGAAAGTTTAGTCCAGCATAGGAATAAAAATACTGAGGATTTAAAGAAATCAGTGTCATTATCCCTATTTTACAGGTGACAATAATGAAATTCAATGAAAAATTAATGTTGTTATAAGGACATGAACCTCAAGAGTAACTGCGTTCAACATACCTCTTAAAGGAAAATGGGACAGTTTTCACAGTTTAAAACTTGTATTTGAAGCAGTGTTATGAGGATAAACAAATATGTGTGCATTTCCGGACTATTTTTGCAGTCAGCCACTATGTTTTTTAACTTCAGGCTCATAATTTATTCCACTTAACCTCAGGCACTCTCACTGCAGGGCTGTATGAGGAGCAGAGCCACCGCAGCGTATGGGGTTGCTGCATCCGGCAAGCCGATAGAGGAGAGGTGAGCTCTATGCCCCCAGGTCCAGCCAGTAGCAAGCCTGAGCATGTATTCCCAGTAGGTACACACATGCATACACCCAAAGCATATATACATGTACACACGGCTGGCCACATGGATCAGCCCAGACAGAAAAAAACAGCACTCATGCAAACACAAACAGCATTGATGGCCTCATCCTGTTCCCCTCTCTGGCTGAGCAGAATGAAAGGCAGTAGAAACTGCATATGAATGTGTACAATATGGTATGCTGCAGCCAACAGGCCATCTGGTAGCTGCCACTGGATCCCAGTCTCCTCAGTTGCTGGCACCTGGACATGTGAGCCCCCTGGGTCCACAGCCCCACTCCAGTAGCCAGTATAGACCCCCTCACTCACAGATACACCCCCACACACACACGCACGCACACCCACCGATGCATACACACACACAGGGGATCCCAGCAGCAACTGGCCTTAAACACACGGTTTAACCAGCAGTTGATCCCTGGATTGCCTCATGTCCCAGTTGCCTCACACTCAGAGACACACACACGGAAGCAGGTCTCCCTGGTAGCTGGCTTTGGTGACACACTGCTCTGGACCACCTATGCCCACTCCTCTACCAGACAATTATGTATTTTCACTACAGTTCAAGTACTTCACATCTGCAAATGCTGCTCCTATATATTTTAATATCTTCCATACCAGTCACTACATCTTTTACAAAGTCCAGAATAAACATGACAGACATCTAGGAATCCAAAGTGCCATCTGCTTTAGTCCTGTGTTGCTTTTCGACATGTCAAGAAGGTGATTTGTTTTTTCTTCTGAAAGATCAACAGTATCCTGATATGCACCTGAATATGTTAAAGGCTTGGCAAGCCTAAACAGGGAAGTTTTCACAGTTCAGTGTTTTATTTGAAACATTATACATGGGATGCTAGACAAGTCTGCATGGATTTCAGGAGGATTAGTGTAATCAGTGTTACATTTTATAGTTTTTCTACTTAAGCTCATGTCATCAGACAGCTCATATCCAGGCAAGAAGAAGACCCATGCATTTGCTCTCAAACAAGAATCCAGTTTATTTTACTCTTTATCCAATGATGGTGGCCAGTAAGTTTGAACCTATTTCTTACACCTGTGAGAAGACACTTGTGCAGCTGGTCCCAGGGAAGAAAAATGAATGAGATGACTTTCAGAGGTAAAAGTTCACCTGTGATTATAAAATATCCCAATATATTGCTTGATTCAGTCCTAAATCAGAAGATGAAATCTAGTCTTATTTTTAGTTTTTCAAGTTCATTTTAATTTTTCCTCCTTCTCAGTTGTCTCTAACTGTCCTTTCATATTTTTATTGTTTTAATTCAACCATTTTTCACTCATTTAATTCTAATTTATTTTTATTGTTTCTATTTTCTTGGGTTTTGCTTTCTTTTGACACAGTATTCATCTACCAGATATAATTAGTAAATATGAATTTTAAAGTGATTGAGGTCAAGTGTGTCAAGGCCACAAGAAATATCCGTGGGATCTGTAATACAGTATCAAAGGAAACCCACATAATGGAATAAGAAAATTCTCTGCAACCTGAACCTGAGGTTCATATAAATGCCATCCAGAGCTGTTTCTGTCATTATTATATACTTTCCTGTAGCACAGGCCTTGTTTTCATAGTAATGACAGCCTTGTCATTACAGCGCAGACCAGAAAATAACAAGGTTTGAATTCCACCACTTTCTCTTCCATACATCCTCAAATGAGTCACTAAGACCTATTTTATAATGTGGTCAAAAAGCATATAGTTACTTTGGTTTGAGAATTGAATCTGAAATCCTACTACTCCATTATCCAAAATTTATGAACACTTTTGGAAAAAGCCTAAGCTTTCTTTTCTGGATTTTCTTATCTGAAAAACAGAGGTGATGGTAATAAATACATACGGTGAAGGACTGAAAGCTCAACCAGAGTCTTGCAGGCGTGCTCAGGTTTGTAGCTAGGTTGAACTGTTGACGTATTTTTCTGGATGTGAAGGCAAGGATATTACGTTCATTTTCAAAGATTTTGTTCAAAATCTATATTTTTGCTCAAATGTTTTTGAAATACAAACTACTGTGTTTCCTAAAACCACATCCTTTGTCCTTGTCTAAAATAAGGGCACTGGTGAGCAATGCTTATGGGTTAATTTCAGAAATTAAAAAGATTTAATCTTAAAACTGCTATAGAAACATTCTGTAAAATCTTTTATAGCACTGGTATCAATTAATAGTTTGATCTCTAGAAACAATTTGTAGGACAATTTGGTCTCATAATTACCTCTTCCATAGGCAAGAAGTAAAGAAATTTAAACAAACTATATGAATATTTCCATTAAATTATGCTAGATCCCGGTTCAGTTCTATTATACTGTGTCAGGAGCCCAAGGTTAATTTGTCTCTCATGGCTTGACCGGAGAAGGTGGACATACTCTGCTCGATGTCAGAAACACAAATTAGCGTGACTGGGCACAATCAATAATTTGTGCTAAGAAAAGCTCAAGGCAAGGATAACAAGACTGAAGGTATGTTGGCAGAATGAAGTAGGAATCTTAGCTTGTCAGTCCTCACTGTTCAACTTTTAACATCAGCATAACAAAACTCATAATGTACACTAACAGCACACGCTGTTTAACTAGATACAACAGATTTCATAGACCAGAAGATGGGAAATATTACGCATGGCAGCGTGAATGAAGAGAGGGTGGATATTGTGTGGTCAGGTGCTAAAATACTCATAATTTTGTACCATAAAAATCAGAAACAAGCAAATGTCAAGCACTTGAGTAGCATGACAGTGTGCAAAGACAGGCAGCCATAGACATTTGGAAGAGATTTACAGGTTGTGCTCTTCATATCATATCCACTAATCATGCGAAATAGATGAACTTATCTTGATCAAGTAAGATTCTCTTCCCTGTATGCTTCTAAAATATGAGTTTTACCTGTTACATCAGTAAACGTATTTCCTGTAAATCCATCCATATTGTCTCTTGTTCTGATTGTCCAGCTCTGCCATCTCTAATTCCTCCCAATGGATCAGTGATGAAGTGTTTTGCTCTCAGTAGTGAGTCAGAGCATCCAAGCTCATGTCACATAGACTATAAAATTACATGGACAGCCCTACACAGCTGCAGGGACTGATGCCAACTTTTTCCTCTTTCACAATAATCTCATTAGTACCTAGCTATGTGAACATACAACTAAGACATGGAGCATGGAACATGGGTAACTAAACAAGAAAATGACTAAGAATTTATCTTGATAGATGACTTGTCATACATAGTCCAACTAATGTTAACTTCCACTTGCTTTGCCTTTTTCTTGGAGAAGAAAGAAAGGTGAATAATGAGCTTTTTGAAAATGTTAATTGAGATTCCCATGGAAGCAGAGAACAAATGAATGGACAAATTCAGAATAAATTTGGCTTTTGAAACCTTGTATTTGATTTCCATTTTGAAGCTTCTTATAGATTGTGATTGATAGGAATTGGATCTGAAGAAATTATATGTTAGCAACATGTCAGTATACAAGAATCACCTGTCTCTTCCAGACATCTACCTGCAAAAAATCAATTCTTCGTAAAAGTCTAGTGGGTTTGGGATTTTGGGGGGCATTGTGTGGGGTTTCTTCCCCCAGATCATATTCTTTCCTAAGAATAAAGCATGAAGATTTTGAACTGTTATTTGAACTGACCCCCAGCATCTATAGGTTATCCTTTACTAACAAGCCACTTCAGAAAAGGGAGAACTGGCAATGTCATAAAACCAGAATAAACTCTCACTAGACCAAAAGCTCGAGCAAGTACTTAAGCCCTTTCTTTCTCAAAACAGCACCAAGCAGAAACTTAAAGCCTTTCACATCTTGAGCTTAACAGAGTTTTAGGCTGTGAAATCTGAACTTAATATGATATTTTACCTGCATCTGAGCTTACATGATGGGGTAAGAAAGAAGGATGTTAATAGTTAGTATGCATCAATTTGCAAAACCTATGGAAATGTTCCAGGAAACATCACCTTTTGAAAGCATCAGACTACACAGCTGGGAAGAGACGCTTGTTTTGTTTACAAGTTTTTACACAATTCTAAACTTTAAAAGCACATCAGCTTGCTTTCTACTATTATTCACATGTTCCCAGTGTTCCTGTCCTTGTGTCCACATGTTGTACCCCCAAAGAGGAACCGGTCAGGAGCTAGTACCATGTCTACAGATACATGTACATGTGTCCTCATATACTGCAAAGACCTTAAAAAGTGTAAATACCTGGGACAGACTAGCTTCCCTGCTGTGTGTAAATACTAAATAGTGTCAGTAAGTTCAGCTTGCTGGAGGGGTATTCTGTTTTACCAGATCAAGATTGACTAAAAATATCACTTCAATGACGGGAAAAAATAACCTTTCATAGCTAGAATATTTCATAAAGACAAACGTTTGCTTTGTGTTGCTTTGTGAAAGTCCAAGACCCAGAGAACCATCTGGAAACATTTCTGCAAATATATATATTGATAAATTTAAAGTGAGTTTTTGTTGCCAAATATTCCTCTCTAACAAAATGTTTCCATAATAGCCAAGAGAAGAACCTCTTTATCCAGTAAAAACAGTAAATAAACAAAAAGTTCCAGCAAACAAATCCACTCAAATTTTTCTTCCTGGACATGTGAGTCTCATCATATGGGCTTCACCAACTAGATTCTAGTGAGGTGAATTATTCCTTTGAAATAACTTGCAACTGAATAGGTACAAAACAAAACCTTTGAATAAATAATTAATTGCTACTTTTTCATAAAGAAACACATTTATATTTCACTTTGATGCTTTGTTTCTCTTTTTTGGTTAAGGAAGTTTTCAAAAAGGAGAGTGAAACCACACTTTGAAAAAATCAGAATGAACACTGCCATGTCTATGAATTAGCATTTCTAGACTGAGATTTAAACATATTTTTAATAAGTGGAGGAATTCTAAGACTTTCTTTTTGTCATTCCAGCACACAGATTAATTCAGTTACAGCAATCATCCTCAAAAAGTTAACTCCTTCCCATATACCTTACAGCATTATGATTCGAAGCCTTCCATGAAAGCTGTTATTTTAAGCTGTCTAGTTCAAAAAGAAACAGACCAATGATCTTTTATACCTTCATGAGATACTGTTACTGTAAAAATACTAATCAAAATGATGGTACCTTTTTTCCCCAATAAATTTATGACTCTAATTTAGAAGAAAAGAAAAGTTCCACCTTAACCAATCCTGAAAATTAAGTTCAGTGTACACACTTTGGGAACATAGTCAGAACCATATTTTTATCACAGTCAAAAAATAATTCAGTTTTAATTCAAATCTTTCAAGGACTTTCAAAGTCCTTGGAAAGACTTACAGAATCAATGACTTTTAGATCATTTTAGAGAAATGAAATGCTACTCATTATTAGTGAATTAGCTAATCTAGAATATTAAAATAAAACTTGGAAAGATTTTTCACTTCACAGGGCTTTTCAGAGGTAGTGGTACTGTTTTGTGTTTTCACTGAATATTTATTCTGTTTATTTTTAATATTTTATACATGAAAAATCTCAGCTTTGGTCAACGTACTTCTGGCTGCATCTGTAGGATCTCTGGTCACCCAAGCTTTTATGTGTATTTATTTCTCCATGTGATTGGTCCAGAAATGCACTGGAAGTCTTTGATATATCCTGAGTAGAATCACAGCCTCATATTTTAAGTGCCTTAAATGCAGCTTTGAATGCAAAATTTCAGTTTAACAGCAATCATTGAAAAAAATGAAACCAAAATGCAACCAGACCTAAGATATCATTTTAATTCAAAGTTCTGAGGATGAAATTCAGTCCTTCTCAGGGCTAAAAAAGGGAAAAAAGTCATATTGCTTAATTTCCAGATATCTAAAAGTCAGTTGTCTGAGTTATTTACTTCATGCTCCCCTTTATAATCAATGGAGAGAAGCAGGTAACTCTAAAGAGCAATTCATCTTCTTCTGAGATAGGAAGGATGAATGCCTTTTAGGTGTGCCTATTTCTCTCTGCTGACTTTGAGGGTAGTCAGGGATGACTAACTCAGATGAATAACTTTTGGACGTCTAAAGTTAAGTGAGATGAATCCCACCCAATAAGTGTACATATCCTTTTCTTCTTGTTTCATCTCTTTTTCAAGGACTTAATGGTAATGTCTTCCTTGGACAGAATTTAGTAAGCAGATGTGTGTGTGTGCGCATGCACATGTGTTTGAAATAAGAATGTTCTCGACACATTTATATGGGTAGATCTTCCCTGTCTTTCTCACATTGTCAAGGCATCTGCTCTTCCCAGCCTCACCCCACTACTTCCTTAATGGGCCTGCAATCCCCACAAAGTATTCATTCCTCATCCAACAGGAAAATCAACAAGCAGATGAAAAATGGATGCAGGAGTGGGAGATGAAGGGGATGAACCACAGAAAACATCCAGTGTGGAAGAGAAAAAGTGCTCTTTTGGTCCTGAAATCAGAGAAGAAACACTTGCTGTTTGAGGGAGATTGTAAACCTGAGGCATGGAGGGTGTCTGGAGGGCAGGACCGAGCTGGGTCTTAATGGTTATGTAAGGCAGCCACCTGAGTTTTTTCAGACACATCTGTAGATAAGTTGAGGGAAATTGAAGGGTTCTTCTCTACGTAGTCACTTCTAGATGCAAATAAGTTTCCAAAGTACAGCTTTTAAAAGAAGCCAATAACTAGTGGCAGTAATAACACATAGTGAATGTACTAATTATTTTATCCATAATTAAATACTTTAGTAAAGTTTAAATAGGTATGAAAATGGGAATAAACAATAAACTTCATACTGTTGCAGATATACCATTCATATGTTCATTGAGTATTTGGCACTAAAATTCTAATGGTCTGTTTGTTTCAAGTTTGGTGCTTTAAGAAATAAATTGTAATGCCATTTAGTTTGATGCCAAAAGATGGAATTTACAGAATGAAAGTGTACAATTCATTCTTCTTCTTTGCTGTTTTCATAGGAGCAGTAATTCCCTATTAATGTTTTTAATAAAATGTAAAATCACTATTATTATAAAGACATTATCATTATGCCAATAGTACTATAAAAGAATCACATCTCTGATATGTATATTAAATAAGCCCAGTGGGGGAAGAAATTTAGGCTGAATTGCTGCCATATGTCAAATGAAATCACCTGGGTGACCTTGTAAGAATGGCTAAGACCCTGTTCCAGACCCTATGACTTGCTGAGAAGTAGGGCTGAATTTGGGTATTATTAATATAAGGTTTTAATAAAGTTGCCTGACCATGGTCAATTTGCTCGTTTGAGTCTTTCAAAAAAAATTTCCATAATTACCAAAGCTCATAGGCCCTAGGGCTTAAAAATGACCTCTTGTTTGTTTTCAGTGAAAAACAGTAGAGGCAGGGAATCAATTGAAATCAATATTTTCAGTAGAATTGAATAGAGAATTTACGAGAACGCCTTCTCATTCTTGCCTTTTTGTATCTGGGGCCCCAAGTGCACTTGCATATATGCAAACCCACCTCCTCATAACCTTAGCAAGGGCTCCCAATTAAATCTAAGCTGGCTGTAGGGAGACCAGCTACACACCTAATCAACTTGAGGAAAGGTTTTCCACTGACTACACTGATGGCAACACTAGTTCTACATTACACAAACTGCTTACCAAGTATTCAGTTTCACAGAGCACTGAGCAACTCCCCCCCAAAAAAACAACCAACCAAACAAACAAACAAACAACCCTGAGTACTCTCTTTTCATAATTCACCCAGCTACTGCATTGCATTGTACTTTTCAGGATCTAGACCAGAAGTCTTAGATACTATGTCTCCTAAATTTATTTAGGAGAGACCAGAGGAAGGGGAGGTTGGTAAGAGGGTAGGGGGTGGCAAACAGCCCAGTCTTTAACAACAATATTTCCTGTCCTTAAAGTTGCATTCTTTTATATTTTCATCTTCTTTTAATAGTTTGCTCCTGCATCCTAAAATAAGTTGTTGTGAATGGTGGAAAAGAAAGTGTTCAGCTAATTGAAATGATGTTCAACATTTAAAAGTAATTGTCTTATTCAGTACTGTGAAATAACTAACAAATACTCAACTTAATTACTCAGTATTCCAAAATGTCCTTTGAATAATGATAGCGCTCTAGGGCCTTGAGTTTAGGCCATTAAAGTGCCCTTTCTGCCCAACTACCCAATGAATGCTTTAGGGAGACTCCTATTTTTACTGATTAGCAAACCTCTATAATCTATTTGAGAATAGAAGTGACATCTTTCTTTGAGTATCCAGGACCCATGACCTCAGGGAGATGTGCTGTGTCACAGGCTTGACTGATAGAAAGGCAATATTCCTCCTTCAGACTCTAATTGGAACTACTCAGTGCAGCTGAAGAATTGAGCAACTCCTTATTATTCCATTTAATGGCCTTTTTACATTTACAAATCATTTATCAGAATCGTCCCAAAATGAAAAATGATAATAATAGCAAAGATATTTGGCACAATATGTTTAGCTTGTTATCCAAAGGCTTTGTACAGAGGCATCGAAGTACAGGGGATGATGTCATACCCTGGAGCGGGTGCAAAAGGGGAATCATTCTTAATTTCTGGCTGACTTCCCAGGCTTTCTCTTGGTCCTCTTGTACCGGAATCTGTCACAGTGCTTTCTGTCACAGTTGTAAAATACTTTCGGAGAAACATAAAGTTTTTATGAGAAGAATGATAAAAGAGATGACTTATTCTAGGGCTGGGGGTTAATATTTGCACTTGTGGGCTGACTTTGAGAATTAAAAATAAAAAGAGATTGAGGAAGAAAGTCGCAGTCCTTTATTTCCCCTTGCAGTTATTCAGAAGACACAGCAGCAGCTGCACAAGATCTCTTATACAAAATTTAAGATACTGAGCTACCGTCATGGGATTCTG
>VZTL01009462.1:3489-15150 GCA_013400535.1 Scopus umbretta
ATGAATGGGTTCTCGGCTTTCCCTATTTTATCTGTGTGACTTGACAGTTTAAATATTGCTTCAGCACAGGGTAACCAAAATAGCTTTAATAAGATTCATAAGATTTAATATCACTGATAGCTTTAAGGTATGTAGCAGGTAGAGACTTTTTACCTAAGGGCTGATGTCATAAATTAATGCTACCTGTCAGTGAATTTTATAGAGTGGATGTCTTTGATCAGCATATTTTCCTTGAAAAAAAGCTGCATAGAGGGAAAAGAATTTATTTCCCCCCTCCCTCCCCCCCTAAGAGAGCAACTTTCATTTACTTCATTCTCTTTGTTGTGGCAAGTAGTGACAATTAGTTTACTGGGTAAGATAAGACCGGCTGTAGCATGAAGCATCTGGTTGCTATGGGCTCCAGAAGACAAATGGATAAGCAACTAAATAACATTGCAGCCCAGAAGAAAAACCCACTAATTTGTTAATTTGGTATCAGAAATTTCAAATTGCATGAAGTCTTTTTCTCAGTTGGCTGTCTCAGAGGAACTGGAAAGACCTACATATTTATAAGCCTGATTTGAAATGCGATACAGTTAATAGATGTCTCTATTTGGATCTTTGGAGGATATGGATCTGACTGATGTCAGGATCTGAAATACTGCCCAGTGTCTTGTTTCAACAGTCCATCTCCATTCGGCAAAACATTTAATCATATACTTAGCTCTGGAATGAGGTGAGATTTACACGTGCCTAAGTACTTAGCTAAACAGGGACTGAAAATATCAATATGCATAGTAGTTATCATCTAGTGTCTCTTGATTAATTTGATACTTTGGGCCAGTTGTTGGTGAATTAATATTATCCAGGAAGAATGCTTTTCCTCAATGTGTATCAGAGGACATGGGAGTGGAGCATATTGGCTTGGAAGGGAGGATAGGTAGGCTATTAATATATAGAAGAGATTTTTTATTATCGCCTGTTTTCTGTTTTATTGAATTGATCAGGAGAATGTGATACTCAGATTTTTAGTTCACTGATATTTTCTTGCAATGAGTTAATATGTTTTTCAGGTTTTAAATTTAAACATGGCATCTTTCTCAGAAATCCTGTATGATAAGATCAGAAACACTGGGGAAAGTTTCTGTCATTGCAGTATCTTTGATATTTTCTTCAGATAGAGAGGTTCAAGGGTTTGGGGAGTTCTTTACCTCACAAGGATCACAAAAGTTTGATTCATATAAGCTAGTAAGCTATCAAGAGCACCTTGGAGAGAAAGATTTATATAAAAGCAAAGCAGCAACAATGATAATTTATTATAGGCAGATTCTTTTTGAACACAACAACAGTAACAGAGGGAGGGAAAAGGCCACACCAAGATCTTGATTCACTCACAAAACCATTATGAATGACTACAGTCCCCAGATGTTTCATTTAAGGCTAGTTCATTTACTTGTCTTTCTAAATTAGAGGAAAAGCTATTAGCTGTCTTGTAAATTTTAAAATACCTTACAATCTACTATTCAGTCTTACTGAATTTATTACATCTTAGTCATGCCACACATTTACATATAGCTTCTAATTCATAACAAAGTCAACGCTAAACTTTCAGAAAATATGAACCAGGTCTTACCAAAGTCATGAAGATAGGCTTAGTAAAGTGGGAATTTTATTTTAAAAAAAAAATAAATACAAGTTTTTTAATTATTTTAAGAATTTTCAATAAATTGTTTGACATTATGCAAACATATTTTTTCCCTGCACAGAAAATCAAGATTCTCATGGAAGCATTTGTTTCCAGGAGCTTGCATTCTACAAAAGGAACTCTCATACACTGCCATAAAATTGTGGGATTTGTAAATGTTATGGAGACCATTTTGAAATTAGGGATGAATGAACATTTTTTTATCTTTTTTTCTTAGAAAATCAGGCTTTCAGCAAAATGGCAATTCTCATATAAAAGTTTACATTCCTTGAAAAATGTACTGATTTGTTAAAAAAACAAGCAACCAAATCCAGGCCTATTTAAACGAGTATCTGCCAAGGACTGATGTTTCATCTGAATGTTTTTCAGGTGCATTTTCCACAAAGAATATAAACATATAAATATCTTTTATATGAACTAATCAGAGCACAAAACTTCTGATTCTAAAGCTAACAGCTTTCTGAAAAGAAAGCTTTCAAGTCAGTAACAAGAGGGAAAGTGTCTCTCATACCTATAGTATTGATTCAGTTGGGTGCTGTACAGCGCTAAGTTGGCTGAGGCATGAACTATTAATAGGGATGAAACATGTTGTGCGGTTCAGAGGCAGACTCGTATCTGCCTGAAGCGCTGCCTCCTCCCAGCCTGCCTACTTTGGGTACCTGGGGCTGCAGTGCCTGCTTGGTGGGAGCAGGCGGTGAAACACCAATTTTTCTTGTTGCTGTGGTGGGAACAAGATGCAATAGAGAGCACAGAGAGCCAGCTCAGACCAGGGACCAGCACGGATCATAGCAAAGTCCACAGAGCAGAAATCCAGTCTGCTATTTATTACTATTTACATACATTTAGATGAAAGAGTTCAATCCTTCAAAGAGAAGAGAGCAGCCAGGGATATGAAATATAGTACTGCTGTTGCTAATGATACTGTACTGTTCAGGCAGCATTTTTTAGTGTGCAGACATATTACATTATGCCATCCATCATCATTCTTACAAGAGGCAGAGAAAAATGTTGTTGACCTGTAACTTATACTGATTTGCTATGAACAGAGTAATGTTTTTATTTTTAATTACTTAGATTAAAAAAAGAAAAAAAATCACCTTGTGTTTAAATGCCAGTCTAGCAATGGAATGCCAGCAATAAACTTCAGCAAAACTTCTGTTTCCAAAAGGTTATTTATATTTCCACATACTATACTACAATAAAGAGGTACCTGAATTAAGAGAAATATTCTCCAAATATCCTTTTGACAAATCTTGATACAAAGCTGGAGTCTAAACATTCAAGGTACTTAGAATTGGGGTGCTTAGACTTGGCATGTCTAAGTTATATTAAATACAAGATGCCTAATCCAACACACAAGTTAGCTTTGTATGCAACTGGAAGGACCCATGGGGACTTCATTGGCACTAATTACATGACAAAATATAAGATCAAAGACATGAATCATTGGCAAAGTGGTCAAATGCTGCAGGATTGGCCTTTCTGATCCTAAAGTGAATGGGAGCATTAATTAAGTATGAGCTCAGTGAATGCAGCAGCAAGGTCAGTTTGAAAACAGCAATATACCATACTATATTTCTGCAGTTAAGTATGTGTAGGAATCAAGATTTGAATGTACACAGAGGTTTCCTAGCAGTTTTGAAAATGTAAGAGTTATGTCTATGCCACCTGGATTTCACTTTCTATATTGCTATGCAGATAAAATGACATAACTGCATTCATTATTAAAGAGCTGGAGAAGCTTGTATTACTATCTCATTTAGAACTTATAGATAAAATTTAAAGTCATATTTCAAGAAAATGTGCTCTATTTTAGACTGATCAAAAACTCCGAGATGCTTCATAAGATTAACCTGTATGGAATAAAAGCTGCACTGATAGTACACTGCAGCACTTGCTTTCTTTGAATGCTGCCACCTCTTGAACAGAAAGTGATTAATAATGTCTTCCACTCATTGATTAGAACAGGAAGTAAAGGCACCAGAGACTTTTGAACTGCAAAGAAAACTGTATATGAGAAATATTATAAATAGTAGGAGATATTAAATAGCAGTTTAGACAGCTAACACCACTGTACATCTTAGTTATTAAAAATGGCCGTAATCAATTAAGGTCTCTCTACAAAGCTTATCAGAAACCTGATAACCCTAACTGCTGTGCCTGATTCAGCTTTAACCAAGAGATAAAATCTTGGTCATTGATCACGCCTACCTGAATCACACGAATTTCAGGAAGAGGTTATGTTCTTTAAATGTAACAACAGCAGAAACAGTCTCTTTATTCATGTAATCCATGAGACTAGCTTTGCGAAGGGCCCAGCCTCTCCATCTGGAAAATGAAAATGAGGGGTTGAGAGGGAGTGGTGAGGGGAGATCGTGATGAACAGGAAAAAAGGGGTGCTGAAAAGGATGGAATGGGAGAGAGCCCAGGGCAGCAAAGGAAAGTAAAGTGGCATTCCAAGTCTGTTGTGTCCAAGTTAAATTGCCTGGGGATAGAGATCTCATGCAATGCATCCTTGGCTGCATCATTATTTGGCTTCCTGTTACAAACCAGTATTGCCAAGAGACATTAAGCAGTCATATTGGAAAACATTTTGCAGGTGCCAGACTGTACTCTCTCCTGTGTTAATGAGAATTTGATCATCTACTGTAGATATACAGGGGAGGAGGAGCAGAGTCTGTGACTCAGCCATTTCTGTACTGAGGACAGATCAGTGGCAGAATAACAATAGGATATCTCTACACCTTAATAAAAAAAAAAATCACTGAACTCTGGGCCAGTCTATTAAAAACTGGTACTTGGGCAATCTAATTGAGACATCTGGTCACTTTACCCTGGCCATTGATGAGAAAATAAAGATGTTCAGACCTGGAATCTGGACATATCTGAGATCAAATGTTTCTACTGTTTAGGAGTTTCCTTATCAGAGAATTATCTAGTTGATAGCTAATCTAAATGTATGTTAGAT
The DNA here is from genome assembly GCA_013400535.1 of Scopus umbretta. Taxonomy (NCBI): domain Eukaryota; kingdom Metazoa; phylum Chordata; class Aves; order Pelecaniformes; family Scopidae; genus Scopus; species Scopus umbretta. Next base: position 8,142 of record VZTL01009462.1, read on the forward strand.
TAGAAGCCATAGCTATGGGAATTCATTTCTCTTTTGGAATACTTTTCTTCATTCACTTTTTTTACAGTTCTGCACGGGAGAAAAACAATGCTCAGTTCATTTCAAGAATCAAAAGGACTCTGTCTTTCCCTTGAGCTATTCCCACTCCTTTCCTTCCCTCACGTTTGGTTTTCTCCCTCTGTTCTCCTACACCACACACAGAGCTCCTTCATGTTTGTGAGCTGCACATTAACCCAAGAGGTTAATGAGCATAGGGCTCAGGTGCACTCCATACTCTTACAGCATTACTAATGCTGTGGTCATGGGCTTGGAATGGTATTCTGGCAAATTAGTTCTTTTGTGATCTCTGTGTTGAGAGCGACTCTGCTGTTTTCTGTGCTCCCTAACTGCATTTTTATGCTGAGCTTTCTGTCTCTACGAGAATATGTTTTTTGCCCATCCCATTACCCATTCCCTACAAACAAAACAGAATTATTTGTGGTATCAACACTGACTGCAATATGATGAATATGTCAGTGCCAACAAATTTTGTTATATATTCCTGTGCATATAGAAGCAGCAGAAGGGCTGATGACAAAGAGACAAGAAAAATCTTTGCATAGGAAACTGTCCATCTGAACTCCACTGATCTGGGGACTTAGATTAATAAAACCCCTGGAAATGTCTAGCACAAATTCAATCAACCTGCTTCTGGGACTGGTTGCCACATTAGACTTCTATGATATTTAGACACCTCTCTACTTATTAAAAGATTGCCAAACACTTAAATATTATATTGCTTAGAAAATCTGAGAAATGTTCATTCTAGAGGGAAGAACATCCATCTTCCACTAAAAGTGGGTCTGGAACTCAGATATAAGGGATCAGCAAGGGTAGGTTGGTCAAGTGAAGAAGTCAAATCTGCAGGTCAGGGTTTTGGATTGACTGAGGACATAGCCAAGCACAGACATGGCTGCAATGTTCACTGCATGGCTGCAAGCTGAGGCATCCTGTCAGCTCCCTTGTCACAACAATGCCTACCAGCAAGCCAGCTGTTGGCAGCCAACTGAACTCCATTGTTTGAGAATGTGTTCAGGGCCCTGGCATGAGGTTTGGGAAGACAGTGACTTAAAACCACATAGTAGCTTAATTTAAGTACTGGTTGATAGTGACCACCTTCTGTATTGTGTTTAATGTAGTTCCAAATTTGCAAAAGGCTAATGGTCAATTTATTAATAGAATATTAAAATACAAGTGGGCACATTCTTTATAATCAAGGACTTGCCTTGATATTCTTGACACTACTTAGATTGAGTTTACCTCAAGAAAGCATGCTAGCAATGACATGCTGGAGAACTGAAGTGGGAGTGTTGTATACCAGTCTTTTTGAGCAGGAACAACTCCAGGACAGCAAGACTTAGGAGCTGTGAGAAGAATGATCAAAGAAAAAAATGAGCTTGACTGTAATGCAGAGTTTACATAGGAGGAAAAGAATTTGAGACGTCTGTATCCACCTGGCAGATATTTTTAATTTCTGCAGAAGCCTGGAAGTAAACATACATTTCACACCCAGTTATCATACCCAGATGGTGGTTGTGTGAAGGGAAGTTCTGTCTGCCATTAAAGTGAATAAGCATTTGCTGAGATTCACTGTTGCACCCTACATTACAGTAGCTGCTCAGTTTGTGAGGGAGAGAATCGTGCCCACTCAGGGCACAAAAGCTTCAGGGCATGGTAGGAGTAGTGGGCCACACAGATCTGCGGGGTAGCAGCTTTCCAGGACAGCTTAGTGTGCAGTGACTGAAGCATCCAAATACACAAAGGTCTGGAAAAGATAAAGCCAGTGGCTTTTTTGAAAAATGCTTTTGTTGCTTGAGAAACATATAAGGGATAAGAAGCAGTAATTTATATAACTATACCACCTCAAGCTTAGCATTGTGATAGCAGATGTGGCCTTGTTACCTCAGGACCTTCTGACAGAGTAAGAAAGAAGAGATTCCCACAGTTCATCAGGCAAAATACTTCTTCTTGGGTTCTGCTCACAGGAGCATAATTTGGCCTTAAGCTTAATCACCTGGAGGCACTTGAGAAAATAAATGCATGTGTGCTTCCTTAGAGCAATTTGTCTGCAAATGTGTCAGTTGCTTAGCTTTAAAGTTCTGGTGGATGTAAAAATGTATAAATACTTCAAAATGTCAGAGGAAAAGACAGAGATTAGGAATAAACAGAACCAGAAATGGTGACTAGTACTTTGCAGAAGTACAAGTGTACTGTGTATTGATAGGAACTTCCTTGTTGAAGAAATAAGACAGCCTGCAATCTTGCACAGCATGATTAACATGATCTAGGAAGAACCATGCACATGGCAACTCTGAATCTGTTGAGTTTCACAGTCAAGAAAATGAGGCATGCAAAATAAGTAGTTCAAGAAGCTTTAACAATAAGATTCATTCTCAGCATACATTTAATACTCAGGTTCCTTAAAAGAAAAAAAAAAATGTAAGCAATGTACCATATGTATAATTATAAAGAGCTAACAAAAGCTGTTATAAAAATACACATCATAATTACAAAAACTACCAGTTTTTATGGTAGATCAGAATATATGACAATAATAAAGTCTCTTAAATGATGTTATTTCAGTCCTTCTCTCATCCATGAGAGCTGTAAAGGGCTTTGTAAATTGAGCTGAAAATTGCCTAGTCTCATCTGACTAAACAGAGGAGAGAAAGACTTTTACAGTATATGGCCCTTTTCCATGAATGTCCTATATCTTATTCAGTCCTTATCTAGAGGAGATATTGCATCAAGTGACACTGCAAACTTGCAGTCCAAAAATAGGTCCACTTCATATCATCTGACTGTTTGGTGTCTTGACTGGAACGCAGAGATCTTTCTGTTAAAGTAACATGCTTCTGCTGATGGATTTTCCTGCTGACACTAAGGGTACTGTCTGAGAAAGGTTTGAGAGTCTTCTAATCCTAGATGAGAAGACATCTAGCTTGGTAAGTTCATATCAAGCTCTACCACTTTGCCAAGTGAAGGCTTACCAGCTCATGTCTGTTCAGCACCCTGCAGTATCCTTCCTTCCACTCATGGGTTGTTTGGCAGATTATTCTGAGTTTGGAAAAAATGAGCTTAGATAGTATCCAAATCTTACTAAAACAAGAAAAGATTTGTTTCCTCTCCTCTGTCCCCCTAAATCAAGCTTTACCACACATTTTTGCAAATGTTTCTTGGCTTTGGTTTTGGGGTGTTTTTTAACTTATTGTTTTTGTGTAAATATTTAACGATTGTTCTGGGTTTAGTCTCTGTATATGGCTAAGTCCTCCTGCCCTCTTGGGCTCCAGTGCTGAGGATAAAGTTGTTTAATATGTGACCTCTTTAACAGAGTTAAATCTACACTGACTAAAGAGCTCCTCTTGTAAAGGGACATAGTAGCAACTAATTTTAAGTCACAGCTAGACAAGGTAGTTTTTCTAAAATAAACTGGCCTTTATGTGCAGTTGCAGATAGAGGAGCAAAGTTATTGAATCAGAACATCATCCCAAGAAAGTCTGTCAGCTAGAGCACAGGAGCAACCATCTTTCTTCCTAAAATCTTTAAAGCATTTGTCAATGTCTCTCTGTTTCTAACAGACTCCATCTCATTGAGCAGGGTCCTGTATTCTTTCTTTCCTTGCCCTTTCCTCAAACAAGCATCATTTCTTTTAAGTCCGTGGAAAAGTGAGAGAGAAATCATTGTTAAATGTTAATGCCTGGTGAATGATATTCCCCCTGCCTTTCCAGTGAATAACTTCCCTCAGGAACAAAGCCTTTTCCAGCTCTGAAGGGTCATTATACTGCAGTCCAAACAACAGAAACACCCCTGACTTCTTGTCTCTCTGGGGTTTAATGTATTCTTCCTCTGAGAAACACCACACTTACAAGTTAAGGAACTGAAGTCTGAGCAATGAACATGAAAATACCACAAAATTCATACATTCTCCAAAGACCTATCCAGACTTCAAATCAGGCTGATGTGGAAAGTGATTCAAGATCTCTAGATATTTTCCACTTACAGTAATTGGTTGAGAAGAGGGTGTGAGGAATGATTAGGCCTTGACCTGTTTTCCTTTGTACTTTTCTGCTTGGTGACCCAGGCCAACCCCAGTATTGATCCCAAAGAAAATAATGCTACGGCTAAAATAGGACTGGAAAAAGTGAAATAAGGCAATATAATTACTAATACTCTGTGTGGATTTACACAAAACAAATCTTCTCAACTTAATATTTTTTATGAGATTATGGATTTTGTTGGTAAACGTATCTCTATTGATGTAATACTCTTACATTTCTGCAAGGCATTAGATAAAGAAACAGGACACTTCAAAACCAAGCTGGAATACTTTAAATGGTCTTAACCCTGACAAGCTGAAAAGCCTCAAAACAAGGCAGTAAACCAGCAAAACAAACAATATGTCTTTAATTACAGTGAGACACAAAGTCATTGAGAGCAAAGATTACATACCAACAACAAAGAAGTCCCTTTTCTGGAATGTGGTAACGAGATTTAGCAGTTGAATGTTTAGACTGCACAGCCTAACAGACGGGTATTTTTGTACTTATCATCATGTATCAGCATTTCTAGTGATATGATTAATAAGGAGCATAGAAGAAACTGGGAAGAGTTCACAAGATTTTTTCCTTAAATGAAAGTCGAGTAGCATTGGCGTATGTGTTCACAGCATATAGTCTGGACTAGTCCTATTTAGCATGGTATACATACTTCCGCAGTTCAGTAAAATCTTTCATTGCACATCCCCTATTTTGCATGTATTCAACCACCTATGCATTAAACTGAAGATTAACCTCCAAATCCTATTGATATACAAAATTAACTCCTAACATGATATCCGTTCCCCCTACTGCTCCTCTGGGCATGTAGGTAATGCCACAGCTTCTTCTGTGCCATCAGACAAAAGTCCAGAAGAAACATACTTGCTTGATAATAATTCATTTCAGTGCTTCAGTTGTTATTTTCAAAGCACAGAGGATTCTGTTGTACTTCCATGGTTAGAGCTGAACTGAATTTGCAGATAAAGGGGAGATCCTGCAATTTCCATGCTCAGCTTTTGACTACGTAGCCAAGAAGTAGCTCATGTCCAGTGCTGACATTCCCTGAGTATTCACTATGTATTTCTCACAATACTTCATCCTATGGCACACTCCTATTTCATACTATTATCTCATGTAACATCCTTCTTGTATAACTGTTTATAACTGTTCTTCAGCTGTGCAGACTAGAAGCAAAGAAAGAAATACAAGAAATATATTGGACTGAATATTTGCAGTGCAATGCTAGATAATAATTTAAATTATTTCTGCAGGACCATATTCACATAAAATGGAATATATTTGGCTAGCTTTTTGGACAACACCATAGTGAACAGGTTCCATAATAATAGTTCAAAAATATTCGACCTCACTGTGATTATATACCTAACTAATTTGACATTACATAGCTATAGGTAGCTGCTCTCTTACCACAGTAGAAAAACCAGAGCCTTTAACACAGCAGGAAAGATGAGATTTAGTGGTACTGGTATGCAAATTCAAACACATGCTTAAATCTTTGAAGAGCTGAGGCCCAGGGTGGTGGTTTGTGTTTATTTCAGAGATGAAAAGGCAGGCAGTCATCTTGTTGGAGAGACATCCAGTAATGGAAATACATCATGCCATCTGTTGGCAAACTGCAGTGCTGCAGCCGGAAGGTGTGCAAAACCATGCTGTGTGTTACCACCACCAAGCAAATTAGAAAAAATCATAGGGAGTCCTCAAAAACAAGCAAGCATATAAAAGAGCAATTGGCACAAAATCTAAATTTGGTTTTCTCTTTATTTGCTCACATCTGTTAACTGAACACATTGCAATTTGATTACATAGCCAAATTACCATTTCCTCACACAGCCACTGTTGAGAGATCAGTGTCTTCCAAATGTGAGCTTTCCTGCATCTCTGCAGACACACTAGGATAGAATGAATGGGCATAAGCAGTGCCTGTTGCCTTAATGATTTCTCTTTGTAAGACAACACTATGAGAATATAAAAAGAATTGCTTTATTTCTATTTATAAAAAAGTATGTAATGAAAGCTTTTTATTAAAATTGCCCATATTATATGTGTAAACTGTAGCTTTTATATATATATATATATATGTATACACAATAGGAGAATCTGGGTATGCAGTAACTAAAACACCTGAATGTTGTCTTATTTTGTGGCATCTACCCTACAAAGGTATTTATATGTGCACTCAATTTACAGTCAAAATATACTAAAATCAAGCATTCATATTAAAAGGTGCTATAGATTGAAACAGATTCTTTTGCCTGGTCTATAAAAATTTACTCCTTTTTCAAATGCATTGTCTGTGGAAGAAATAATGTTATTAACATACATTTTTTCATATATTTTCACATAACTTCTTATGATCTTAAATAAAATATTTTTTAAAAACTTTAGATACATTACTATACATATATTTAGACATTAAAAATAACTTACTTGACTAGAAATGAATTTACCAATACTTGTTATATTTGGGGAAAATACTAATAGAAAATAATCTAATAAATTAAACCTTTTTTTGAGGATGCTGTAAGAATTTACACAAACAGAATTCTTATGCAGGTTTGCAGGAGCTAAAACATGCATAGACATATGCTGCAGATAATTCGTTTCACTTAATGTTTGTTTATTTATTTTGTGGGACTGGCCACTCAAGTTATGCTGTATACTTTCTGGATACCTAAAACTTTTACTCATAAAAAGCAGTGTATCAGTTTCTAGATGGTCATTTGTACTTTTCATGTTTTCCCAGGTGTTGTGACTCCCCATAAACCTGCAGTCTTGAATTAACTAGACAACTCAGTCTAATGTCTGTGAGGATTTAAAAAGTAAATTTTCCTCTGAGTTCACAAAGCAGTGTGGTGCCCTAGCATGTCACAAAAAAATAGTTGATGCTTTAAAGTGCTCTACACCTCAGCCAG
>VZTL01009463.1:2826-37386 GCA_013400535.1 Scopus umbretta
TCCCTTGGGCGGGTTCCTCCATCCCTTGGGCGGGTTCCTCCATCCCTTGGGCGGGTTCCTCCACCCCATGGGTGGGTTCCTCTATCCCAACACTTAGGGCTGCCTGAAGTCTTTCCTTGTGCACTCCCTGCACAAAACTCCAATCCTCCGGCCTGGCTTGCTCACAGGGTGGTGGGATCCGGCCCCGTCTCACCCCGGTCCCTGGCCGGGGTGTTCCTGGTGCGGGGCCACCCCAGGCGGCCCCGGGGTTTTGCACCAGGCTGTTGCAGCGCAACCGCTTTCGGCTTAAGTTAAAGATGCCGTAGGACACGGAAGGCCCAGCTGCGGGCTGGCACCCGCAGGCCTGGCCCAGCAAAGACCACGCTCAAAGATGGAGGGAAGCAGGTTTGGCCTTCGCGCACCCGTGGGTGCTGCTGGCAGGGGTGGGAGCTGGGAGAGGGACCTTCTCCCGCGGGGCCAGGCATCCCTCCGCTGTGGGTTTGGTGTGTCCATGAGCTTTTACACGGATCCGGTGACAATATTCAGGTTACAGCGACGAAGCCAGGAAAAGCCACGTGCAATTCGGCTTCTTGTCCTTAAATCCCAAGGAAAACCCACCGAGCAGCTTTCCATCTCTGGAAGGAAAAGGGGACCCCAGCCTTCCCAGGGTCTGGTATTTCTCCGGGGTTTAAGTCCAGCTCCTGGAGGCTGCGATTACGGAGGAGGGATTCGCGCTTAAAAATCACCTAGAGGACGAAAAAAAGTCCAAAAGCCAGGAATTTTGGCCTGTGCAAGAGCTCAGAAACCGGGAAGGGAATTGGGAAGCGGAGGCGATGTGCACAGGAGCGTGTGCCAAGAAGAAGGCTCGGTTGCTGCCAGGGTTCAGAGCCGGTGGGGGTGATTCCCATCCTACCCGGGAGCCCGGCTGGGATGCCGGGTGAGCTGCCAGGAGAGTTGCTCCCGTCGCTTGGACCTTTTAAACAAAGGCAGGAGGAAAGGCGCCGGGGAGCGTGCGGTAAGGAACAGTGTCGCCTTGGCGAGGGCAGGGGCTCCTCACCGCCGAGTTCCTTGCCCCTTTTCTTTTTTTGCTTCTTTAATGAGAAAGAACAGAAATCGTGGCGGAAGAGAATTTTATTTGTAAACTTCTGAAAGAGCTCTTGCAGCGAAAGGGGAGTCCGTGCTGAAAGCACAGGGTGGAGAAGGTTCCTGTGATCGTCGCTCACTTCGCTGGCGTTGCCGGGGCAGCGGCTGTGGCTCGGGCCGGGGACAGGTTACCTCCCGTCCCCGTCCTGCTCCTCCTGCAGCCCCTCTTCGGGGGCCGGAGCCTCATCCCGGGCCTCTGGCAGTCTTGTGGGATTCCAGCCTCTGGACTAGCCCCGGCGCTTCGGGGAGGAGGAGGAAGGGGTCTTCTCCCCGTCTCCGGCCCCATCTCCATTCGTTCAGCCCTGCTTGTTGCGAAGCGTGGGGGCAGCATCCTCCCCGTAGCCCCTCGGAGGTGGGGGCGCTGAAGCCGAGCTCCCGTCTCGCCCGTGCCGGGGAGGGCTGGGGGCTCCTTTGGAGACTGCAGGACCTCGTGGTGAGGAGCCGCGTCCCTGGCGGAGCCTGCCTGCTGCTGCCTTCCTGGCGTTTTGGTGTGGCCTCCGCTACCTGCCCCTTTCTCAGCAGCCAAGCGCTGGGCAGTGGGCGCTGCTCTGCCCCGGTCCCCGTGCTCCAGGGCCGGCCGGGACCCCTTCTCCAGCCGTCACCCCCCCTTTCCCGGGCATCCTGCCCTTCACCTGCTGCCCGGCTTCCCCCCAGGGCTGCTTGGCGCGGGGTGCCCGGGCTCCCTGCCCTCGCCGGCAAGGCTGGCACCGGGAGAGGAGCCGAAAGGGCCGGGGGGGCAGCAGGCAGCTGGCAGGGGGAAAGGCTGAGAGAGCAGATCGCAGGACCCAGCAGCCAGCGGGACGTTATTCTTAGCCGCCCGCAGCCCCGGGGTGTTGAGTTTCACCCACTTGTTTACTCCGGGGCTGAGGGGACGGCGAGGGGCAGCTCTTCCCCGGGGAGCTGAGCGCTGCGGGGGGCTCCCAGCCGGACGTCCCGCCGCTGGGAGCTAAGGGACGGAGATGAGTCCCGCACCGAGAAGCCCAGCACGGCCAGCAGCACCCCTGGGCCCAGCCGGCTCCATCGGCTGGAAGCGGGGTGCCGGCTGGGTTACCCCCTCCATCCCTGCCCCAGAGCCACCCCCTCCTGCCCCTCGCCGCCCGCTCCCCGCCGGTGCCGGGAGCTCGCCGGGCTCGCGGCCGCGCACTTACCGGGCGGGCGGCAGAGGTGCCCTCCCCGCTGCCCCGGCGAGCCCCCAGCGTCCGAGGCGGCGGACCGAGCCCCGGTCCCAGGGAGCAGAGGCACAGCGGGGGCCAGTGTTTATTGCCTGTGCAGGGGGGCGGTGAGGGGAGGTGTCGCTTCGCCCCCCCGGCCCCCCCGCTTTTTCTTTAATCAAGCCAGTGCTATTAATATCAGGTAATGAACATAATCTCTAGGTTAAGCTATCCTCTTATGCGTGCTGACCGCTCCACAGCTCCCAGCAAAAGACACTCCCCCGGCAGCACTCTTCTCTCCTTCCTCCATCTTCCCGTCCCGAGCCCCCCCCGGATCTGCTGGGGGAGTCCAGGTTGCCCCAGCCCCTGGGGAGCCCGCGGTCCCCGTGCCGGGGGGGACGCTCCCGTGCATGGCTCCTTGCACCGGGGTTCGGCTGGGGAGCCCCGCTGGCACGGCCGCCCTCTCGTCACGGTAGCACCGGGAGGTTGGGGGACAGGAGCCGAAGGGACGGGGAGGGTGAGCACCCCCTGCCCGGCATCGCCTCCCGCTCCGCGGCGGGGTGGAGATGAGCAGTCCCCCGGCCTTCTCCAGCGTCCGCATATCGGGCTGCTGGGCCCTCGGGCCGGACGGCGGGTGAGTTCCTCCTCTGCTTCGGTTTTGGATGGGTTTTTACTTTTTTTAACCTGTTTGCTTTGAGTCCTTGCTTGCTGGAGCGAAGCCTTAGCAGCCTCGGTTCCCGGCCCCTGGCCCCGGTCCCTGCCCGGCTGAGGGCTGCGAAAGCGCAGGCAGCAGCTGGGGGAAAGATCAGCTTCCCGCGGGACACGGGTTGAAGCCCGCCTGGCACCGTACGGCAGGGTGCAGGGGACTCGGCGGGTGGATTTGGAGGGCTGGCCGCTTGGTTGGCGTGTTGTTTATGGGGCTGAGGACGAGCTCTCCTGTTTGCTTGCTGGTTCAGGTTCGGGGCTTTGCCATTTTTCCTTGCTGGCTGCGGGGGCTGTTTGCACCTGCTGCGTTTCCCCTCCCAGGCCAGCATGGATCTGGGACGGTCGGAGGTCTCGGAGGACAGCGGGATGCAGAGAGCCTTAACGTGGAGGGCGCAGGGATGGGAGCGGCGGTGGGCAAGGGAGAGGGGTGCCCCTCTCGCTCCAGCAAATCCGTGCTTGGGATAAGCGGGAGCAAAACACTTCCTTCATTTGTCCCAGCATGTCTGCGGGGCTGGAGAGCCCTTTTGGGGAGCGGACCCCACCTTCGGGCATCCCCGCAGGGAAGGCAGAGTGGTCGGGCAGACTCCAGCGAGGATGCGCCGGCTGCAGGGAAGGCAAGGCGTCCCCAACCGCTGGGGGCAGTCTGGGAGAGCTGGTGGCAGCAGAGCCCTCCAGGAAGGCTTTGCAGGAGGAGGATTACCAAGCCCAGGGTGACGTTTCCCTTCATCTTTGCCTTGTTGCGGCATCAAGTCGCTGAAACCCAAGGGGTACACTCTGCTCGGGAAGGCTGGGGGGGTCTGCGTGGGACAGAGACCGTCCTGCGGTTGGAGCAGTGGCGTTCACTTCAGCTGTAAATAGAGTCCCCTTCCTCCGGGTGCTTTACCTGGCGGGTAGGGGCGCCGCACGGGCTTTGTCGCTGCTGCAGGGAGTTTTTATGAAGTGATAAGAAGAAACGGCCAAGCGAGATAGCTGGGATCAGCCGTTCCTTCGGAGAGGAGGAGAGTCCCTTCCTGGCAAAGGCAGCCGCGGAAAACATCTGCAAAACTTGAAGTGTAACATTAGGAGAAAATGCATGACCTTTGCCGAACTGCAGGACAGACCCACAGCCCTCCCCATGGCCGTGCTTGCCTGAGGTAAATCACGGGAAACTTGAAGAGGTGTAGAATATCTACCTCTTATAGAGGTACAGGCAGGGAATTCTGTATCTTTAGATATCTATAGATGCAGAATTTGGGTGCAAGTGCAAGAATATTTGGATGAGAGGTGGCAAAGCAGGCCAACTCTTGGAACGGGATTAAAACGCTGCATCCAAGAGTGGCCCTGGACACGTGGAGGGAGGACGGTTCCGCTTCTCGCTGAGGGCCGTCCCATCCCGGCGCGTTTCCCTACGTCCCGCGGCAATGCCCCGGCGCGGAGCTGCTGGGGGGGGTCCCCTCTGTGCCAGCCCCCTTGGTGTGCCACAGGCACCTCGGGGAGCGGAGGGCTGGGAAAGCGGGATGTCAGCTGTGACCGCAGCCTGCAATTCTGGGCGCAGCTGGAGCCCTCGGGGTCCAAACCTCCTCATCCCTGCCAGAGGCTGGGTTACGTCGGTACCAATCCGAGATGCTGGTAGCAGACTTTGCAGAGGTCAGCCTCTCGCTCGGGCTCCGCTCCGGCCCTAAAAAACAGAGTTTTGCCCAACTCGTAGACGTTTTGAGAATCATGGCCTCGTTCAGCATCACAGCGTGCGGACCGTGGTCTCGGCTGCGGCATCTGCAGGCTGCGGTCGGCACAGGAGAGCTCGGCGCTGTGTTACACCAAAGAGCAGAGCATCCTGAAACGCTCGCCCGTCGCATGGAGACCAGCGTGTATCCCCGGAGGAAAACCAGCTGAGCAGCCCTCAGCGGCAGCGCCGGCAGCGCGGCTCTCGAGTAACCGCAGTCCCAGGAGAGGGGCTGGGACGCAGCCGTTTTATTTTCTGGTAAACAACTGTGTCTTTGTCATCTCTTGCTTTTATCAAGCCAAAATGACTTTGTTTATGCACGGGCATCGTCGGCTGATGTCAGCCCTGCTCTGGGAATAGCGCGCGGTGGCTAATGACTGCTGCAGCACCCCTGGTGGGAGAGGAGACCGAAATGCCCCCTCTGGGTTTGCTGCTCCTGCCTCTCTGGTGGAAGGAGACGTCTTTGCACAGAACGAAATCCCAGAGGGCTTTCCCGGCGGGTCTCGCCTCCTGACGTTGTTTTTGAAAAGCCATCCTTGGGGCGTTTATGGCTCCTGGGCGAGCCGGAGGCTGGCGGCGCTCGGTGCTGGCCGTGCGTGCCGATGGGCTCGTGCATGGGACGGGGCGTTGGTGGCTTGAGGCTCTGGCGGGGGGGGCTCTGTAGGTGCACCCTTGCAGGGTGGGCGTTGGTGCGAGCGCCTGGTGCATGGGCAGGACCCGCAGCCTGCCTCTTGCTAGGAGGGGTTCAGCGAAGGCAGGCACATCACTGCCTCCTTGCCCGCTCCGCGCCTCCTCCGCGGGAGGTGGGGATGGCGTGCCGGCGGGCTCGCGCCGTGCTTGGGGGATTTGCCGGGTGGCTTTACGTGCAGATGGCTGGTCTCAAATTTTGATCTTTATCTAAAATTGTTCTAAAAAGGGCTGGGGGAGGGAAGGGAATTAATCTTCATACCAAAACAGCTTAAAATCAAACCAAAATCTGTAAAGCTCCACAGTTTAAGCCCTTTCAAGAGCAAAAAATAAGAGAGGCAGCAAAGCCCTGCTAGCTCGGCTGGGCTGTACCAAACGGTGTTGGGTTTGGCATGTTCAATGCCTGAGGCTCTCTGACCTTGCGGAGGTTTCGTTTCCAGCCCGGTCACAGCCGGGGAGAGGAGGAAGTGTGAGCAGGGAGAGCCCTTTGCACCTTCTCACAGGGAGGAGACATCCCTCCCAAGGTGACGAAACGGCGAGTGGGGAGGAGCGGGAGCTGGTATAAATAATCCTTCCCATCCCCATGCTGGCCGGGCAGCGCGGCTGCGGCTTATCTCCTGGCCAGGGGCCACTTACCACCCCCGAGCCGCTGCTCTCCCGCTGCCAAGCTCGAAAGGGCTCCGGAGAGTGGTTTGTTCCTCTGCCTCTTCGGGCCACGGCGAGAGGGGAGATAAGAGAGAGGCATCCAGGGCTCCGGCCGTGCTCGGTGCTTGCTCAGCCCGCACGGCAAAGCAGATGCAAGCGGCTTGGCAGCCCTGCTGCCCGGCTCTGCCCAGCTTGCAGGCTTGTCCCCAGGGGTTTCAGGCCTAAAGGGTGAGAGAAGTGGAGGTTTGGGTAAGGAACAGAGCGCTCAAAGTGGGGAGAGGAAAGGGGTTGTGCTTGGGGGGGATGAGGACATGTGAGCTGTAGCTTGTGTGTTTGGCTTCTGTCCTCCAGAAAGGTCCTTCGGCACCTTGGGACGGGTTGTCACCCTCTGTAATGACACCCCTCGGTGCTTTTCAGAGCTCACAGGAGTGTTTGTGTAACGTAGACATTCCCCAAGCGGTCAGGCTGTAGGAAGCAAGGCTTGAGCTGCCCCTTTTCCAGGTCAAAATGTGGTCCTGCGTGAGAATTTCTTGATGTTGGCCAAGGCCTGGTGTTGCAGAGGTGTGGGTGCTGGTGGTGCTGCAGTAGGGCTGTCATTGCATCTCCCCCTCTTCCATTGCATCCTTCACCTGTACAGCATGGGATCCCTTGGAGACGCCGCTCCCACGCACCAGGAACATGGGTCCTTCCCCACCATCCGTAACCGAGCTCCTTCCTCTCCTCATCCCCAGCAACAGCAGTGCCGAATCCTTAGACCGGCTGTACCCTGCGGTGGGTTCCACCAAGCCACCCCGAAAGCGGACCACTAGCCAGTGCAAGTCTGAGCCACCCCTGCTGCGGACCAGCAAGAGGACCATCTACACAGCTGGCCGGCCACCATGGTACAACGAACATGGGACGCAGTCCAAAGAGGCCTTCGTGATAGGTAGGCAGAGGCAGCGCGTGTCCAGGCTCTGTCCCACCTCTGCGCTTCAGCCGGCGCAGGGTAGCACGGGCAGCGTCGGTGCTGCCTGCCCGGTGGCTCGGCAGGAGATCTTGGGAGGATTCCTGCTCCGCAGCCTCCTTGGAAACTTGAGGTTGGCTCCAGCTCCAGGCTGTGAGCTGCTCAGCCCAGACAGGAGCAGGGAGAGTCCCCATGGTTAGTCCAGCATTAACCGGGTGAGCCGTAGGATTGGGCAGAAGCTGAGAGCTTGCGGATGGGGGTGGTGGGTTATAGCAGGCACTGGGCAGACCACAGTCTTTGCTTGTTGTTCCCTCAACTCTTGTTGCCTGGGTTGTCACGAGTTCCCAGGGATTTAGTCTAGGCCGGTTCCCATGCCAGCTCTCCCCTTGTTACACAACCATCTAACGGAGGGTTTCCCAGCTTTGGCTGTGCACATTGCTGGCAGTTATAGTACATGCCATTTGATGTTTTCAAGGATAATCCCTCTCTTGTAGTGCCTATCAATCTCCCTCTTTGAAGGTTCCTCCAACTTAGTGCAACAGAGCAGGACCTGGGCTCTAGCCTGTGCTTGGAAAGGCAGACTGTGGAGTTGGTGGCTTCATCCCCTTTTCCCTGGCAGGCCTGGGAGGAGGCAGCGCCTCTGGGAAGACCACGGTGGCCACCATGATCATTGAGGCTCTTGATGTCCCTTGGGTCGTTCTGCTGTCCATGGACTCCTTCTACAAGGTGAGGCTGCACGCCGTCCTGGCCAGGTCCCTTGGGCTGCCGTGGCCCTTGGCATAACCCCCTGATGGGGAAACGCAATGTGGATTTAGTGACGGCCTCGTGGTTTCCCCTTCAGATGGTTCCTGGGGATGGGGGAGAGATTGCTGGGCACAGCGGTGGGGAGAGAAGGCTGCCGGTGGGGATGGCCACGTGCAGTAACCTCTTCTCTGTGGGCAGGTGTTGACCAAGCAGCAGCAGGAGCAGGCAGCCAGCAATGACTTCAACTTTGACCACCCCGATGCCTTCGACTTTGACCTCATCATCGCCACCCTGAAGAAGCTGAAGCAAGGCAAGAGCGTGAAGATCCCCATCTACGACTTCACCACCCACAGTCGGAAGAAGGAATGGGTACGGGACACTGAGGGGGGTGGGACAAGGTGGGGGGACTGCCAAGGCAGGAGAGGGGGGTGCTGATTGCACCCCTCCAGCCCCTGCCTTTCGCAGTCAGACTTGTGCAGTCGCCCTTTGCTCCGTGGCTGCCTCAGGGCACGTATTTCGGGTGAGCAGCGCTGCTGTCGCAGTCACTAACAACCCAGAGAGATACCCTGGGATGGGGCATCTCTGAACACACATTCTCTGTCTAACCACATCGATTTTGACTCCACAGAAAACCCTATATGGCGCCAATGTGATTATCTTTGAAGGCATCATGGCATTCGCAGACAAGGAGCTCCTGAAGGTGGGGAAGGGTTTAGAACCTGTTCTGGGGAAGCCTGACAGGCGCAAGTGCTGCAGCCCCCTCTTCTGCAGCCTTGTATCACAGCACAAAGAGGGTCCCAGCTACTCTGGGGCTCCTGTGCACCACTGGATGGGACCCTGTCCTCCCACAGTGCTTCAGCACCACCCCTACAAACCAGCCCTCCACCCCATAGCCGGCCGGGGGGAGATGGTGGGAGCATGCGGAAAGAGGCCTCGACTCTTGCAGCGGCAGGGGAAGAGACCCCGGCAGAGGTCAAGTGTTTTAACAGAGACCTTGATCTCAGGCATTCATTCCCAGGAACTGGCGGCCAAGGTGTGACCTGGTCCCTGGCAGTGGCGGTGCATAAATAGGACTAGAAATAGCCCCCCTCATGCTGCATGCCCCAGCTTGCTCAGCCAGAAGCAAAGTCTGCTGTACTTCTACTGCGCAAAGCCTGGTGTTCCTAGCACGGACTCATCCAGCACTTCAGGCTGTCTTGGGAGCTATTTGGATACACGAAAAACGCTACAGGAGGGAGTGAGCCGTGCACAAACTTAGCCAAGCTCAGTCTAGAAAGTTTCCTTCCCTGCCAAGTGAGCGTTTGGGTTGCACTTTCCTGGAGCAACGATGACCTCCAGTGGACAGCTGGGTAAATCCCCCAGGAGTTCCCTCTGAGCATCCCCACTCTTGTCTCTTGCAATCAAGGGCAGTGTCATGAGCTCACCTGCTGTGCTTGGCTCCCCTCCAGCGTTAACGAGCCAGCGCTCCTGGGTTAAGCCTGTTGGTCTGTGCCGTGGGCGTTCGCTTCTCTTGTCTCCTCCTCGCTCTTAAGTAACATCCAGCTGAAGTGCTGGGGCTGCTTAGAAGTGGAGACAGGGTTTGAAGCGGGACAGGTCTGCAGGGGCATGAGAGTAAGGGGCAGGTGGCAGCAAGGGACTCGCTGCAGCATCTGCACTGCCAGCCAGGTTCAAGTTCAGGGGCTGCAGAGGCAAAGCTCCCTCCGGGCTGGAGCAGAGCTGAGCTGAGCTCTGTTAAACTGGCGTTGTGCTGTGCACAGGGC
Organism: Scopus umbretta; assembly: GCA_013400535.1. Classification (NCBI taxonomy): domain Eukaryota; kingdom Metazoa; phylum Chordata; class Aves; order Pelecaniformes; family Scopidae; genus Scopus; species Scopus umbretta. The sequence continues at coordinate 12,286 of VZTL01009463.1, forward strand.
TCAGCCTTCTGGTGGTGACTGGTGGAGAAGGTCGGTTCAAGTTACACACCTAACCTGGTGGGGTTTCTTCCCTCCCCTCTCATTTCAGCTGCTTGATCTGAAGATATTTGTGGACACGGACTCGGACATCCGCTTGGTGCGTCGCCTGCGCAGGGACATCAGCGAGCGTGGCCGTGACATCGAGGGTGTCATCAAGCAGTACAACAAGTTTGTCAAGCCCGCCTTCGACCAGTACATCCAGCCCACCATGCGGCTGGCCGACATCGTCGTGCCCCGAGGTAGGTGCCCAGGGCAGCCCCGAGCTGCCGCATGGCTCGGTCCTGAGCGGGACCTGAGAGACCCCGTCCCTCAGCTCTCCTGGCCAGTCCCACCGCCCTCCGGCTGGCGAGGGCAGAAGAGTGGCTGTTGCGTGCCAAAGCAAAGGTCCCTCCAGTTGAGTGTCTCCAGATGCTGGCTGAAAGCAGATTCCTGGGGGAAAGTCTGCACTTTTCCCTCAAACGGTCTCCTACCCTACCAGCTCTTGCAGCTTAGCTACTTAAAAGCTAGAGGTGACTTCTAGATATTCCATAATAGATCACTAAATAAGAATTTAACAAGAGCAGGAATGTCACCTGCTGGATGATGCTTTGCTAGGGAAGGGATGTTTGGGGTATGGCGTATTTCTAACATAGTGGGGACCTTGGGGGAGAAACGTGTTTCAGGCACTGCTAGCGCTGTGGTCCTGACCGGGCTGTCTCTCTTTTGCTTTTGGCTCACTCTAGGGAGCGGAAACACAGTGGCTATTGATCTGATCGTTCAGCATGTCCACAGCCAGCTGGAAGAGGTGAGAGCTGCCTGGTCCCCCGGGTGTCAGTGGTGGGGTCGACCTTGCCTGTGTAGCGGTGGCATTGCAGGAAGCAGTGCTCTGGGGGCCAAGGTGGGAATGGCCTGGCTTCCCTCCGTGCTCCGGGCGTGTGGGCCGCGGGGCTGTCCCCCTGAACTCCTCCCAGCCATGCTCCCGCCGTTTCAGCGAAGGAGATGGCCTCGTCCCTGTGCTCTGGTTAGTGCAAGGCTCCTCTGCAAGCTGTGGCCCAACAGCTCTCCCTGGGAGAGCGGGTCATCTGGGGACAAACCAGCCATCCTCCAGTGATCCGAGTGATGTGCCCTCACTGCCTGCAGCCCCCCAGACCCTGCAATACTTCAGCCTTCTGGCTCTGGCTTCTCCTCTTCGCCCCCTTGCAGACACTGCTGCACAGTCTTTCCAGTCAAGAGCCCACTTTTCTGCTTCTGCGTTGGGTGCAGCCTGTGGGTTTCCAAGCCCGAAATTTTGTCACGTTTGATGGCCAGCCTGAGCCCAGATCCAGGCAAATGCTCCCGAATCCTTCCCCATTACGGGGTTTAACAAGTCTTCTTCTGTGTGTCCTGGGCCAGTCCTGACCAGTGGTTTGAGCCTGGGACCCCTTGCTCAAATGACGATGTTGTGTGTTGCTGTTCCCTGAGCAGCACAGCCTCCTCCCGCCCCACGGTTGTAGCTTTGATGTTTAAGTTGTAGAGGTGCTCAGAGCGATGTCCTGAGAGGTGGAAGGAGTGTGACCTGGAGGTAGAGGCACTTGAAAGTAAAGGGCTCGATTCCTGCGGCCTTTCTGAGCTCCCAGGCAGCCGGAGCCGCTCGGCCCCTGGATGCGAGCGGGCACGCGACAGCGTCGTGCCTCCTGCGCCCGCTCAGGAGGGACCGCTCTGATGCAAAGGCGTGATGGAAAGTTCCCCCTCCCGGAGCACCCCGCTCTCCGCAGGGCTGCAGTCGGGACTTTCTGATTGCCCGGATTTACAGCGCTAAGCTCTGGCAGGTCGGGAAGTTGGTTTCCAAACCCTAGGTCACAGGAGCGAGGATCAGAGCCGCGGCATCGTCGCTAGCACTGGGCTGAGGAGGGCACGCAGCCGTGGGGCGCAGGCCAGGACCGGGGGAAATGGCTGTTTCTCCCAGCCCCTGGGATCTGGCCAGGACAGCTCGTGGCTGGACGCTGCAGCGAGCAGACGCGGCAGCTCCTCCCCAGAGCGCTGCTGCGAGCCAGGCGAGGGGTCGGCTTGGGGTGGGGGGTTCGTTTACCTGGGGAGGGGAAGAAGGGGAAAAGGCTACATGTGAATGCAGGAAAATATTCCTATTTTTCCTTTTCTTTTATCTTGAAACGACCCTGGTGTTGGCAATGCTTAATACCGGTTGCATTGTGTCTTTGTGTTGCTGCCGCAGCGTGAACTCAGTGTCAGGTAAGAGCCCCTAACTCTGTCCTGTCTGTGCAGCCCGAGGCATTTCCAATGCCAGGCACTGCTTGGCCTAACCCTGACCTGCAGTCGAGACCGACAGCTCGCGTAACGCACGGCCTGGTCACGCTCAAAGCTGACGAAAGGCCGCCTTGTCCCTGGCTCTGGGACCAGCAGGGCCAGGGCTGTTCCCCAGGGATGTCTCTGTCCTGCGAGGGTGCCACCAGCTTGAGCGCAGACCCCCGAAGCCGGGGCAGGGCCAGGTTCGTTAGCTGGGGACCCCCGACCTCTGCAAGAGGGGAGGCTTTTTGTCCTGGGATTCTTTTATTTCCCTTCATCCTCTAAGACGAGCGGTTGTTCAGAGCCCCTCTCCATCCCTGCTGATTAAATATGATTTATTAAATGAAAGAATGCAGCTCAAGGGTGGTGGGAGCCCTGGATCCCTCGCCGTCGCGGAGGCTCTCAGCTGCAAGCCTGATGGCACCTGGGAGGAGCGTAGCAGCTTCGGCATGGCGAGAGGTACCCGCTTTCCTGCAGTGAAGGCTTCTCCTGCGGTGACTGCACAGCCACTATCCGGGGACTAAGAAAATGCTTACGCCCTAATCCAGCAGGATTTCTAATTTCTCAGTATCTGCAGGTGGATGCTATAAAGTATACGTTGATTTACTTAACCTCTTCAGCATGTGGATCCAGATGGGACTTTAGCTCTCTCGCTTCCATTAAGCAGCCAGCTAAGTTTCCAGGTATTTTCGTAGGAAGCAGAGGGGATGCATTACTGCAGATGGGTTTCCATTTAGAGCTCAGTCACTGTACAGAGACACTTAACTCAAGTAACCCTAAAATTTACATTTAGCGTACAAAAAGCTTTTAAAATACCTGAGAAGAACAGGAAAAGACTCTGCTTTACTTCTGCTTTAGCCATTCGTTTCCTAGACTAAGCAACTGGATATTTTATTTTATTTCTGTTTGCTTGTTTAACACCATGGGGCCTGACATTTCCATACAGGCAGCGTAAGCTTCCCTGTGTATCTGGAGCTCCAGGTGGGAAGGCGCCCTTTAGCATGGAGAGAAGTCCATTGCTTTAAAAAATTGCAGGAATAACGTTAGAGAGTAGGCTGGGGGGTGTGTATATCTATGTATATGTGCCCATAGGTATGTGTGTATATATACACATATAAAATTTTCTTTCTCTCCAGGGATTCTTTTCTTGAATCCAAGTGGCACTCAGTGCAGGTGATCTGTTTGTGCAGCTTAACAATCAAATATTTCATAATGTGTCAAGAAAGTATAATGATAGCAGGTTTGGAAAGGTAGCTCTGACCTCCAAAAGTAACTCCGTGATAGCCGCAGCCACAGACATTTTTATGTTCCATTTAAGGCTCGTGGCTTCCTTTTATGCCTTTGCCAGAAAGTCTGGAAAAAATTTCCTGAAAAAAAATCTGTTTAGACTCCTGGAGTCCCAGTGCTTTTACTGCTGCTGCTGTTTCCCATCAGCTCCTCTGCGCTCACAAGAGGAGCGAGGTGGATGGAGAGGCGCGTGTCAGGCGAGGTGTGCTCGGCAAACAGGGGCCTTTTCATCTTAAACAGTTCCCCGTCCTCCTGTCTCGAACGGCTTCATCTAAATGTCCCGGTTGTTGTTCTGATGTCACCGCCTTTTGGTGGCCGTGGGGACGCAGCAAGGTCTTTGTAGTTGGGAGAATAAAACCTGGATGCTTAGCTCTGACGCCAGTCCGAGGTACTTCGCTGATCCTTGTGCTCCAGGCTGGCTCTGGACTGCCTCTCCTGACCCAGAGGGTGGCTGGGATGGGCAGGGAGTGCCTCTCCCCGACTCCCAGCTGATCAAATGGATGAATTCCAAGGAGTTTAAGGAAATGGTGCCATTCCCTGGACCTGCAAGCCTCGTTCTCCTCCTGTAACGGCTGGCTGCTGAGGAGCATCGTTGCCTTCCTCTGTATTCCCTCAGAGCGCAGGTCAGGCCTTAGCATCCTCGCAGTTGGGATTATTTCTTGTCCTGCTTCCCACACGTTTAACCGTGCATGTGCTGAGGGTGTCATTAGCTACAGGCACTCCCAGGTGAGTATTTCTCCTCGAGCCCAGCAGCAGGAGCTGGACCGGTGAGCCCATGCCTGCCAAGGCGCAGTACGCTCAGCCGAGCCCATTTTCTGTCCCTTCTATTCCAGCTACCAGCTCAGCTCTCGGAGCCAGTGCTCTTTTCAGCTAAATTCCCCTCGCCAATCAATATTCCCCACCCCCAAGGCCTCGATCAGCTTGGCATGCCCTTTGCCAATTGTGTCTTTAAATATCAACCCGTGGTGCAGTTTAATAGCCCTTGTTTGAAATGTCAGCCGTGAAAGCCAGCCGCTGTACGTGTTTGAAATGCCTTGACTGCATTAGGTCCTTTGTAGCTGGATGTCTCTTGTCTGCTTCCTGCTTGATAGCGTGCTCAACAAAGGGCCGAGGATGTTCCCTGAAGCCTTCCTGAGAGATGGTCACCCCTTTCTCTCTCTTTCTTTATTCTTTTTTTGTTTTTCCTTCCTTTAAAGCTTTTGTTCGGGGGGGGGGGAATAAGTTTCCAAAGTGAGACATTTTCTTGACGTGCTTATGGCTGCCCGTCTGAATTTTCCATCGCGGTCCTGCCTGGCAGGGGGAGGGACAGGAAGCATTGCTCTCGCAGGCAGGCTGCCTGCGGGTCACGGCGGCAGAGACCCGCTCCCTGCGGCCCTCCCGGCAGGGCCGGGCACGGGGTTTCACCGCAGGTGACATGGCTGCAGCGGGGTGGCTGCCGGAGAGGCTGAGCTCTTCTCTTCTGCCTCAACCTGCAGCCCCTCTCCAGGGGATGGCGATCCCAGGGCAGCTCGGGGGAAGGAAGGGCTTCCCAGTGGGCGGTGGTGTTCGGTTCAGAGCCAGGTTTCTCCCCACGTTTCCAGTGCTCTCAGCTTTCCAGGCTCTCTGGGGCTTGAGCAGATCGTCTCCAGCGTGCTAGGAGGTGGGCACCCCTGTGAGCCCACAAGCAGGGTGCAGGGCAGGTTGGATGAAGGTTTTGCAAGCTTGGCCTTGAGCACCTACGCTTGCTCTGGGATTGCAGCAGAGCCCCGGGCGAGGGCTGGACACTTCCCTCCAGGCTCCGAGAGCTGCAGCTGGTGTTGCAGTGTGGTGCCACATGGGACAGAGATGCGCCAGTATCCCTGCCGTGACGCTGGGGCAGTGAGAGCGGATAGAGCTTTCCCACCATGGAGCCGGTGCCGTGGAGAGCAGCCGTGATGTGACTTGGTCACCAAGGGAGGAGCGCTGGGGTCTGTACGGCCATGGCCCGGGCACCAGGCAGGTCCAAGATCAATTAGGGCCTTTTCCTTCCCCCCTTTGACTAATGACAGTGCTTTTTCCTTTGTTTCATGTCGTGTTTGTCCCTCTTCCCTTAAACTCTCGTATTTCCCATCTTGTCTCCCCTGAACATCCCTCCTACCTGGTGACCAGAGGAAACTGCGCTGGGATATGTGAGGAGACAAACGCTAACAGCAGTGTTTTGGTTGTGACACTAATGACGGGGAATGGGGGCGAGGGCTGTGCAGTGTGAGCCGCGTTACTAACCCAGGCAGACAGCTTGCAGGGTTCTGCTTTGCTGGGGCTGTGCAGGGCAAACCGGGGTGGAGGGGACTTGAGAGACCATCTTTATCCTGACCCCAAAAATGGGACCTGCCCCAGAAAGCGCCATGGGGGCCCCCACAGCACTGAGCAGCTTCCCTGGGCTGTCGGGGACAGGGACCCCAGCAGGGTTGCATCCAGACCTCCCCGTCCCCGCACTGAGCACCAGCCCCTGCGTGGGCGTCGCAGGAGTGTGCAGAAAGCTCGGTGACAAATTGCTGACAGCGTTTCCCCAGGGACTGTTGACAGCTCGGAGCGCAGGGGAGGTGTTCCCAGGCACGCGGGGCTGCTCTCGGGGGTGGGAGCGCTCGCTGGTGTCTGCAGCAAGGAGCAGGAGCCGGGTCACACCGCAACTCACCTGCAGCACCGCAGAAACCAGGGCAGGAGAGGGGCTGCCCGTCCCGCTGGCATGGCGGGATGCTGCGATGTGGAGCTGGCACTGATGGAGGGGAGAGATGCCCGTGGCAAGATCAGGCATGTGCCCCTGGGTGGGATGTGGGAGACAGGCCTGCCGGCTACGCCGCCTACAGCTCCTCTGGTTTGGGGGACAGCAGTTTGTCCCCTTAGCAAGCCCAGCTGGGGCCATGAGTTGGTGTGTGGCTCTGTGCTGGGGGGCTGATCTCTGCCCCCTCTAGAAGCAGGCGAGCAGGCAGCCCCTGTGCGGGCACCCGCGTCCGCCAAAGGCAGAGCTCAGGTCCTCACCCACTGTGTGGCTCGGCATCCCTGGGGCCAAGAGGGGTTTAGGCAGGGCTGGATGGCAACTGTGCGCCCCAGAATCTGTCCCCGGGCAAGGTCTGGCAGGAGGAAGGAGAGGGAGGTTGCCAGGGCAGAGCTGCTGGGTGCTGCCAGCAGCACAGCGCTGGCGTGGGAGCATCTCCGAAAGCAGCTAGCCCGAGTTGCGGTGACTAACAGAGTGAGCTTGCTTCACTGACGGCAGGTCCGGGGCCTTGAGGGCTGCTTGTCCCAAACAGGCGGTGGGGTCTGCGGGCAGCAGGAGCGCGCTGGGCTTGGCCCCAACCCAGCCAGGCTCTGCCGGTGGCGGGCAAGCCTGCGACGGGAGGACAACCCGTCCCATGCGCTCCGCGTGGCTGCGAGCTGTCTGCGCTCTCGGGAGCGTTCCCTGTGTAGGGGCTGCTACGCGGGACCGGAGCTGGCAAAAGCAAGAAGGAGCCCTTAAGTACCCGCAGGCCTTGGGAATGTCTCATTTGATGTTGGTCAGCCAAGACCAGGAGATGGCTATGTGGATGGAGGCCTCAAGTCATCTAGCCCTGCCTTCCTCCATCCCTACCCAGTCATCTTCTCTGTCTTCTCCGCTTGTGTGCCTCTGTGTGTGTGTGCAATTAATCTAGGTTTCTGCTTGATTTGAAGTCTTAATCACCTGATGCTTTTGTTTGTTTGCTCTCTTCTCTTCCCCAACATCTCCCTGACTGGGATGCAGCCGCTGGCATGTGTGTGCTCTGACTTGTGGCTTTCGGACCCCAGCCCTCCTCCCAGACAAAGTCGCTTGTCCATCCTGCCCAGCCTTGTGGAAGCCAAATAGATGCGACCTTCATCTCATTACTGCCGCTCTCAAAGAGAGAAGTGACTAACGGGGCTCCATTGTGCGCTTCCCCATGAATGGTATTCCCTTGATCCAAGAATAGCTCCAACCCTATTAGTTATGTGCAGATGAGTCACACAAAGCCAGTCCTGTCCAGCTGTAATGTCTTGAAGCTGTGCCCGATTTGGTGTGGATCTGACTATCCTTGAATGGGCCAGGCGCTCTCTGAAATGGTCTCGCTGCAGCCTGGCTCTGCATTGAGCCGTGTGCCAGCGCCACGGGCCTGGCTGCCTGTCCCGTTCCTGGTGACATCTGGCACTTGGGGGACAGAGAGAACCACAACAGCTCCTCCTCACCCCATGAGTTTGGGATCCACCACCAGATAAGACTCCCGAGCAGGAGAAGGTTATGATTTTATTTTCCCCGTTCTCCCCAACCAGTGGAAACCAAGATGGGCCAACAATGGGTCAGCTGCCCAGCAGGAAGGTCAGGTCCTTGGGCGGCGAGGTCCCCCTGGCTTCACCGACAACCCACTGCCTGCCCCGTTCTTGGGAGCAGGTCCCTTTGCCATCGCGGGGGACCAGGCAGGGCTGGTTGCTTGTTTGGCTCAGCTAGGTGGCTTCGGTGCGCTTTTGCAGTGCGAGATGACATCTGGGAGGATGGCTCCGGCCATGTGCTGTGCACCAGCCTTTGGGCAGCCTTGCCTGGAGACCTTGTGACTGTGTGTTTGGTTTTCAGGGCCGCCCTGGCCTCTGCCCACCAGTGCCATCCTCTTCCTCAGACCCTCAGCGTGCTGAAGAGCACCCCTCAGGTGAGGGGCATGCACACCATCATCAGGTAAAGCCCCCACCACCGTGGCATTCTGGGGTGGGATGGGGCTTGGCTGCCGGCTGGGGTGGGCTCGGCTTGCTTTGGCCTCCCAAATCCTACTTGTGTCCTGTCCTTGCGACTTGGGGACACGGGACAGGATAGACGGTGGTGGGTCCTGGCTACAGGAGCTGTGCTGTGAGTGCTCCATGGTCTTGCTGACAATTTTTCTGCCTTTTACTTTAAAACTGCCACCGCAATCCCAGGCTCAGCCGGTGAACCCCGTGCAAACAAAATGCTGGCAGCCAGGCAGGGGCGGGGGCTGCCCTCCTCCACGCAGCCTCTGACCTCTCTCGGCATCTCCTGGGGCACACTTTGGTCCACGGCTTATGCTGCCTTTCCCTCCCCTCTAGAAACAAGGAGACCAGCAGAGATGAGTTCATTTTCTACTCCAAGAGGCTGATGCGGTTGCTGATTGAGCACGCGCTCTCCTTGCTCCCGTTCCAGGTGGGTTCAGGGGTGTAGCTGGGAGGGTGGGCAGCAAGTCCTGTGTTTCCGATTCCTAACCCGTAACTGCCAGGGAGCTGGGACAGTCCTGGCCCTGCTCCTCCAGCGTTCCCCGTGTATCAGCCCTTTCCTCCGAGGTTAAAAAGGGGCAGGGCTCCCCTAGGCCGTGGAGCAATGGCGTGGCTCTGGGTGACAACTTTTTGTCCAGGCTCTGTTTCCAAGGGTCCAGACCAACCCACAGCTGGCTGGCTCCACGGAGAGCCGCGTCGGAGCCCCTCCTAATGCTTCTCACATGTTTTTTGTAGAGCTGCACAGTCCAGACCCCTCAGGGACAGGACTACGAAGGGAGGACATACAGCGGGAAGCAAGTAAGTGGAAGCAAAAAGTACTTGGTATTCAACCCTTCCCTGTGGGGCGACATTGAAAGCCCTGTGGATGCAGGGGAAGGACGCTGCTGGCTTCTCGGGGCTTCCATCATGCCTGGGTTTGGTGCCTGCTGTCATGAGTATGATACCCTGTATGACGGCCAGGGGTGCTGTCAGTAATGTCACTGCAGGTGGGTGGCCAGGGGTGCCATCAGCAATGTCACTGTGCCCCTGCTGCCCTCCCACTGAGGGAGGCAGCCTGAACTGGGAGCAGCACAACCCTCTTGGAAGGGATGTGCTTTGGGGTTACCACCCAGTAGGGTCCCCCGCTGTCGAGGCCCAATGCCATAGGGGGGTGGTGTGCACCTCCCGCACCGTGCCTTCCCGTTCACCCTCGCTGTGTGCTTGCAGATCACCGGGGTGTCTATTCTGCGAGCGGGTGAGACCATGGAGCCAGCGCTGCGAGCGGTGTGCAAGGACGTCCGCATCGGGACCATTCTCATCCAGACCAACTGCAACACGGGAGAGCCGGAGGTAAAACCCGGGGCCCTGGGCTGCCGAGGGCATCTCCTGGCGTTAGCCTGCATGCAGGGGGTGACTCAGGTATTTTCAGAGAGCTCTTCAGCCATCCGAGAGTTGATCTCGGCAGGGGGCGAGTGCTCAAAAAGCGAGTGCTTTGAAAGCTTCTGAAGTGGGCTTTGCCGGCGTGTTTGTGCACGCAGGGGCTGGCTTGCTGGCCAAGCGTTTGCACAGGCTGACAGCAGGGGTCCCAGAGACAGAGGTGCATGAAGGATCCTTCACCCCTCGAAGAGAAGGGCTCGGGTTGCTCCATTCGCCTTGAGCCTGCAGCCTCTAAGCTGAATCTCTCTTCCCCCTGCCCAGCTCCACTATCTGCGGCTGCCGAAGGACATCAGCGAAGACCACGTCATCCTGATGGACTGCACGGTCTCCACGGGCGCAGCAGCCATGATGGCAGTGCGGGTGCTGCTGGTACGGGGGATGTCGGGCGTGCTGCAGAGGGCGGCTGGTTTGCCCCCCAGGAACATGCAAATCACCAGCCGCAGCCGTGCTGAGGGGCCTTGCGCCGAGACCGTCTCCTCCTTGTGAAGGAGGGTGTCATGGGAGACAGCACAAGCTGGGGTGATTCCGTAACCAGCTGTTGACAAAGTCACCCGTTCCTTGTGTAGTAACAGCCTGGATTTAATTGGTTTCTTGGCCCTGTGCCCAGTAACCCCAACTGGCCACGGACAGGGGAGGAGAGAAAGTGGCTCCAGGACTGCCCTCGAGTGCTCCGAGTGCCGCTCCCCGGAGGTGTGGGCCATAACCTGCCTTAGATGCCCTTACACTGAGCTGTCTCTGTGCCTTTCCTGTAGGATCACGATGTCCCAGAAGACAAGATCTTCCTCCTCTCCCTGCTTATGGCAGAGATGGGCGTCCACTCGGTCGCCTATGCTTTCCCCCGGGTGAAGATCATCACCACAGCTGTGGACAAGAAGGTGAATGACCTTTTCCGGATAATCCCTGGCATTGGTGAGTATCTGGGTAGGAATGACCTGTTGCTGGGGGATTTTTGGTGCTGCTGGCCCATTCGGCAGAGGAGGTGAAGCTCTGGTTGTCAGCAGCAGCTTAGGTCTGGCCTTCTTTTACCCAGGGACCCACTGCCTCTCCTGGGTCCTGCTGCCACATGGATGGTGGGATCGACATGCATGCTCTGAGCGCTGTCGGGCAGCCGTAGCCTTGTTGGCAAGAGGGAGCCATCCCACGTGCCGTGAGCCTTCTCCAGCCCCAGGTGGAGAAGCTGGGCTGGGACAGCCGGAGCAGACCTGTGCCCACCTCATTCCCTAAGCTGCCACCTTACACAAGCTCATCCAAAACAAGCTCACTCTGTTCTTCTGTCCTCACCTCTGCTGTGCCAGGAAACACCCCTACCACAGGGTGCTAAAACAGCCTCCAGGCTGCTCCAGTTTTGCTGCTACACGAGTTTGAGAGCTGTTCAAGCTGTTGGATAAACTTGCTTTTGTTTGCTTGCCTGCTGGGATGAGGGCAGGCCAGAGGACGGGTCCCAGGGCTCCCTGCAGAGCTGCACCACGGGTGCGTCCCTCATCTCTCTCTTTCTCCCTGCAGGGAATTTTGGCGATCGGTACTTTGGGACCGACGCTCCTCCTGACTGGAGCGACGATGAAGATGCTCTTAGCACTTAGCTGGATATGGAGATGCCACTGGCAACAGGCAGCTTCAGCACCGCACCTTAACCCCTTCTGTCCATTGCAGAGATTTCTCCTTCCTCCTCACCAAGCATAGATATTTTTTTCAAATCTTACATTGGAGATCTAGGGCATATTTTTTCAAAGAAACACAAATCCTAGTTTGACTTTGTGGACAGTCATGTGTCCCAGCGTAGAGCGGAGTTAATTTATTTTAACTTAAATATTTGCCTATATAACTTATTGGAGGTATTTTATAAAGAAAAATAATAAATTTTTTCTCTGGTTTTCTTGAATAAAGCCATTCTTTTTCGCACCCCAGGGGTATCCAGAAGGACTCGCAGCCCTTCGGCACCGCTGCCCTGGGAGGGGAGATGCCCTGAGCGATGTTGGGAGGTAGAGACCCTGCTGTTGAGGGGCAGGCTGACCCCACAGCCGTGGAGCGGTTCTTACGGCTGTGTCTTTGTGCTGGTTACAGGCAGCTGATGGTTGTTCCTCTTCAGTGAACACTCAAGCTCTTACACCCCAGGGAGAGCCTGCCCTACGGGATGCGCTCGCTCTGTCTGACGCTGCTGAGGCAGGGAGGGAGCCGTCACCTCGTGGGAGCTGGTGGGGACAGAGCACCCTGCGGCCTCTCTGCAAGGAGAGTGTAACCCCCCCTCAAGCCAGGGGCTCCTGCCTGCAGCAGGGCTGTGAACAGGAGAAAAACCCACCGCTCCCCTTCCCCAGCTCCCACCTCTTGCTGCTGTGTGCTGGGGAGGAACCACCACGTTCTAGCTCCAAGTGAAGGGTTGGTACCAGAGGAGGGGCAGTTCTTCCTATCTGCACGGAAGCTGAAGTTCAGCTCAGATCACATCACGCTTGAGCTTAAGAAGCACAAAGCCCCTGTTTCAGTTCAGCAGCCGAAGTGAAACACGGCTCACCGAAACACCAGCTTGCTTTTGGTGAATCAGAGCTGCTCAAGACGTGGTGAGGAGCAGGTCTCGTAACGGTCTCCAGGAAGCTGTTAGCAGGCCAGAGTAACCTCAGCGGAAGGGGGAGCCGGCCAGCCCCATGAGTTGGGTTGAGTCAGAGGAGGCTGCGACCCCTGTGGCTGAACACAGAGTATTTTCCTTTCCTGCAAAGTACCAATGCAACATCCTTGCACTGGAGATAGATGGGCCAAGAGGAGCAAACCTACCCCTCAGCTGGGCATCCCTGGCTCCTGTGGGGTTAGGCAAGGCAGGCAGGTGCTGCCGGCAGCGAGGAGAGCGGGGCCGGGAGGGGGATGTTGTGCCAAGCCCGTGCCGAAATGGAGAGTTGCCTGGTGATAACTCAGTGTGGGCTCAGGTGTGATGAGCCTGAAATAACTGCCACCGCTCTGTGGCATGTTGTATAAATTCTCAACTAAATTTAAAAGAAAACACACGCCCGAGTTCCTGCAAGCACTCAGCGAAAGCATGAGCCCTCGGCTTGAAAGCCACGCTCAGAGCCAGCACTGACACTTGATTAGTGTCTGCTAAAAATAGCTCCTTGCGTAGGTGGAAGGAGAGCTCATAAGCACAAACACAGGAGGATAGGCAGACATAGGGGTTTTTTTGGCTGGGGCATCAGGTGAGCAGTGGTGGGACAAGGAACAGCAGCATTGCCAGGCCCATGGAGGAGCGTGTCTGCACTCAGAGTCCTTCCTCTGGGCTGCAGCTGCCAGCAAAGGAGCTCAGTGCTGGAGAAGACCAGTGTCTTCTTTCTAGACCGTGCTCAACCCTATGAACAAATGCCGCCGTCATCCTTCATGCATAAAGCTCCAGCAGACCTTGTTTGAGCAGTACCGTTGGCCTCCTTGAGGGAGACAAGACCATCTGTGGGTCTTGAGCAGGGTTTGCCCCCAGGGTCCACCATGGGGGTGAAGATCCCACAATGCTTCTCTCTTCTCCCCTAGCATCCTTCATCCCAATCCACACACCCAACCTCCTTGAAACATCATGGATGCAGCCTCTCTGTGCACTTGGTAACAACCCTTGATGTGTAACATGTAGGAAGTGGCCCAGGGAGGCATGTGGATGGAGAAGAACTGGGCACAATGGAGAGAATGAGAGGGTGTCCTGCACCCATGGTCCATCCCATGGCCCTGATGAGCCTGTGATGGGCATAGACAGCAGCTGTAGGATACTCAGCCATGGGAGGGGAAGACAAAAATTGTGGGGGCGAAGGGTGTGGGGAGGAGGAGGCGTCAACAGAGCCTCAGACAGCCACGTCTTGTTTTGCAGCACTTCCAGGCTGCTGAACGCCACCCACGCAGCCAGGCAGTCCTCAGCACCCATGGCCGGTGGGCTGGCACACCCATGACGGCACAGCGGAGTGTGGCATGGCCCCCCTAGCCACCACATTAAGTTCCAAGTGACCCACACCCTGTCCCATGTGCATGGCCACAGGGACAGCCCAAAGGTCACCGGGACCTTTGCATCCAGGGTGATTCTTGCTTTCAACCCAGTACATCCATAATTTTCCTCAGAACATCTGCATTTTTCCTCAGCTGGTCCACGTTTTTCCTCAGCAGAGCCACATTTTTCTTCAGCAGATCTGAATCTTTCCCCAGTAGATCCCTTTTTTGCCTCAGAAGATCTGCACGTTCCCTCAGCAGATCCACATTGTTCCTCAGCAGGTCCATTTTTTTCCTCAGATCTGCAGTTTTTCCTCAACAGATACACATTTTTCCTTAGCAGATCCTTATTTTGCCTCAGGAGATCTGCACGTTCCCTCAGCAGATCCACATTTTCCCTCAGATCCGCACTTTACCTCAGTAAATCCACATTTTCCCTCAGCAGATCCGCATTTTCCCTCAGCACATCCACATTCCACCCCGGCAAACCCAGGTTTTGCCACCACCCAGCCATATTTTACGTCAGCAAACCAGCCATGCGCCCACACCAACACTTCCCCCAGGGCGGGCTGTTCCCGCCACTTGAAAACATGGCGCCTGCCTTCTCTGTGCTCTGCTTGAGGTGGTGATGGCAAATTTAGCAGCGAACGCTGTGGCCTCAACCCCAGGTGGCCTCGTCACTGCCACCATTACCCTCGTCCCCAGGCCATGGCACCCTCTTGGATCCCATCAGCCTCCCATGGCCATGGTCCGGAGAGTCTGCCAGGCCCCTCTCCCCTACCCCGCCATTACCAGCGGTACAAGATTGAATTTCTTTTGTTTGCGGCAAAGTGCTGGCAGCAAACACGCCACGTCGGAAACACTGTGTGGGAGGCAGGCAGCTCCCCTCCCCGCCTCTGCCTCTCTGCCCTCCCGGCCGGGAGACACGCGTGCTCCCCGGCGCCGGCCATGCTGGCCGCTCTCAGGCTGGGGCAGTGAGAGCGAGACCAAAAAACCACTCTTTTTTGCCAAAGATATTGATCTAAGGCTTGCTTAGGCAGCCCCGGACATGAGGCTGCAACACAGCGGGGCGACCGGTGCTGCCTGCCCCGCTGCTACAGCCCTCAGCAGCACCGCTCTCCTCACCAGCCTAAAAAACCCCGCCGGGGGTCACGCCACTTTTTTTTAAGTGGGAAAAAGAAGCAAATGTGGTGGTTTGTTGAGCCGTGGCACGGTGCCCGGCTGCCATGGCCGAGCACAGCTCTCCCCAGACCCTGGCCGGGAAGAGGCGGCAGCCGCCCTCGTGCACCGCTCCAGCTCCAGCTTGCTGCCTCTGTTGTCCAGCCCGGCCAGGACCATGCAGCACACAGGGGACATCTTGCAGGAGAGCCACCCCTGGGGCAGCCACAGCGGCTCTCCTCACGGCCTCCTCCCGAAACATGGGGATGCTGGAGAAAGAGGCAGGGGAAAAAAAAACCAAATCCCTTCTTTCTCATTGCACACCCGAGCAATGCCACGCTTCCAGCTCTCCCCTTAAAGCAGCCAAAAAAACTCCCAAAGGCATTTGATTTATTGCAAGGTGCCCGTGGGCTGGGCTGCAGCCCCCCTCAGCCATAGTGGGGGTCCCACCCCGCCACCGCAGGATCCCCGGTCTCGGCAGCGCCTGCAGATCCAGGCCCGGCTTTGCTTGACTTCCTGCCCGGCGTCCGGAGCGACACAAACCACTGATCTGACCAGCCAGAGACTCTCGAACACCATCCCCTCGTTCCTAAAAATAGATTGGAGCGGTTTAAAAAAAAAAACAAAACACAACAAAAAACACAAAAAAATGAGAACAATATCTGCTTGACCATCAAAGAGAAAACACACTCATTTCGAGGCAGGAGCACCTGAGAGGAGAACTTTCGGGTTGTATTTTCTCTTTCTGCAGCAGATGGGCTTGGTTTTCTTTGAAACAGACGAAATACCTCATTGCTGCCAGCCCGAGGTAACTGCCTGAGGCATCTCCAGGGCTGGTCCCTGCCCGGTTTGTGGGCTTGGTGAGACTGGAAAGCAACCCAGTGATCAATCAGGTCAGAATAAACGACTCATTTTCCTTTCGAGCTTGCTACCCGCTTGTTTCCTATTTGTACAGAGAGAGGCAGAACTTGTGGGCTGCAACCTGCGTGCTTACCCCACCACTCATCTGAGGACTTGGCAATTCATTGCAGGAGTGGGCTGCAGCCTCGCTGCTACCTCCGGGTGCCTGGGCCTGGGCAGAGCAGCGTGCCGCGGCTCGCTGGACCTGGCAGCTCCATCCCTCAGCTCTGCGGGGTACAATCTTGGGCCATTGCAAAAAAAAATTTAAAAAAGATGCTTAATGTCTGCATATTATAAACGAGGAAATTTGTTGCAAACGACCGCTGGCGGGGCTTGCATTAAAAACACTGCTCTGCTAACAGAGGCGGTTTTTCAGAAGTCGGTATGAAAACACCAATGGAAAATGGGGTATTTTTAAGCTGTTGTATGAGGAGTATTTGAGACGGCGATCAGGCAATACATCCGACACGTGACGCACTAACGTGTTTACCTGGTGCCACTGGAAACTTTTTCACCAACACCTGAAGTTAAATTCACGCCGTCTCTTGCTGAAAGCAACCCTCGGTCAAGCTCGCTCACCACAGGGACGTTTATAAAAGTCGAAGACGTTTGAAAGACTTTATTCAACCTCAGCAAGCGTACACTGAAGATTCGTTTGACCCCGTTAATCCATAGACTGGATAGTTGCAACAAGAAGAGAAAGGGTTGGGAAAGAGTTCAATAAAGAGATTCAAAGCACAGGAAAAACCTGGGGTCCACCGCAGTGCCTGTGGACCACGCTTCCAGCATTTGGGATTTTATGGTGGGGCACTTTGGGAAGCTTCTCCCTGTTTTGGTGGTCCTTCACAAGCCCCGCGGGTACAGATGTCTCGGCCCTGTTCGGAGCAGGGCTGTGCCGTTGCCCCGCTGCTCTCGCTGGCCTTGCGCAGGGGGAGAGCGGTAGCTGGCGACTGAAACGCTCGGCGCCAAATTTCTGCCGTGGCCAAGCCACCACGGCGGATCCGTACTGACGGCCGGCGCGGGGCTGCTCCGCGTGTCGCACGTCCAGGGGGGTCCGCTCGCGGCGGGCTGGGGCGCGCAGGCGTTGGGTGGACGGCGGTCACAGAGTTTCGCACGCGCCCACGCATTTCAGCAGCCAGCCCAAGCTCATCTGGCTTTCTTTTCTAAGCCTTATCCCTGGTGTTTTGTACAGTTCATTAGCCGGTAAAATTACAGCACGCCTTGAAACTCGGCACAACATCCCTGAAAAGCAGCAGCAAGGGCTTCAGGAGTTTTCCAGATGCTGTTTCATTTCCCAGCGCCCAGCAAATACGTTTGCAAAACTATGCTATTTCATCTATCGTCTCCCTTGCCGCCACAATTGTTTTAATATTAATTAATGGGGAATGATACTGTTGTGTTAATGATAACTTGCAGAGTCTCAGGTACAAAAGCAGCAGCACGCTTGCACACCACAGCTGGGAAGGCAGACGGCTATTGAGAGAGTCACGCTATTTAACTGACGGTCATTTTTTTTCTCTGCAGCACCCCAAGCTGTGCTGGGGAAGGGTAGGTTTAGCCTGGAGCACCCGTGGGTGCGGGCTGCAGCCGTGGGGTTCCCCGCCGGGTGGGAGCAGGCTGGATCATGCCAAGGGCACAGGCCTCTGCTGTGCTGGGGTCTGCCGGGCGCATCCCACCGCTGCGGAGTTCGGGCACCTCTAGGGGAGATAGCTGTGCTCTGGGAAAAGCATGGGCGTTAAAACACACGCAGTCAGAGCAGAGGAAGAAATCTTGGATCCCAAGTATTCCTTCTCTGCTTTTAACAAACTGAAAGAAAAAAAAAAAAACACAACAAAGAACTTGCAACTGCCCCCCTCCCTTACTTTCTTTGCGATAAAAGGAGGGTTTGCGCAGCGCAGCCTTTCCAAGAAGCTGAGCCACGCTAAGGAGTTCGTTACAGGTATGGCTTAGTCCCTGAGCAGCCCGGGCTGGGCTAACTCCCTCATCCGATGAGAACGGGGAGAAAGACGAAAGCCCCAAAAGGTGAGGCTGCAAGGGCAGAGCGTGCGGGGCGGGAGAGGGGCTCACAGCCTCCCTGCGGGTGTCCGTCCCATGGGGACGGCAGGCGGGCCCGGGTCGGGGGCGAGGTGGAGCTCTCTGCTTGCTACGGCAGGACCCTGAGCCTGGTGCGCCCGGGAGCTGCTCCGACACCAGGATCTCCACCCTGAGCCGCGTTTGAAGGATGTGACTCGGTTGGCTAAACACACCCTTCAGACGGCCGGCACGGGTGCCGGTACTGCAGCCTTTCCCGCGCTCGTCGCTGCCTTTGCTGGTGCAGAGGGACGCACACGCTGCGCGCCGCAGCTGAGGAGCTTTTGTAGATGGTTCCCACCACGGGGATCCCATGCAGATACGTATGCCAGGGCCACAGCGAACTCCCAGCGCTGCAGCTTTGCCTGCGTTTACACACAGAGCTCGGGAAGAGCTGGGCTCCAGCTCCACAGCCCCTCTGCCATCGTGCAGGGTGTCCGGGAAAGGGGTGCTGAGGAAGCGATGTCCCATCCAAGGTAGCAAACCAAACACAGGTCCTTGAGCCACTGGACTGCCTCCCTCCACAGTTAACACCACTGACCCTTGCAGCCCCATTTCAGCTCGGAAAGCAGCACACGGGCTGTTTTGCACCCTCTACAGCAGGGCCTGGCACAGAGCCGGGATGAGACAGGGACAGCCCAGGGCACTGGTGGGGCTGAGGGAGGAACATGGGCTGGAGCAGACCAGGAGCTATCGGAGACTCTGCAACGGCCGATGGAAATTGCCCTTTGCAGAGGTGGCCGGGAGCACAGTTTGCCACGTGGCTGTGTGTCCTGCCGCGTACACACGTCTCTCCAGCCCCACAGGAGTGTGCTGTGCCCCTCCGGACCTAGGGACGCTGCTTCAGATGTGTCTAGATCCTTTGGTAGCATCTGTATTGTCATGGCAGCCCATTTTCCACCTTTTCCTTTGCTTTCCTCTGTTCCACAGCCAAAATGGCTCTTCTGGGCGTGCCAAGGATTAATGAAAGATGAGAATAAATCACTCCCCTCCGGATCTACTCTGCTAGAGCCATGAGACATGGGAGCTGTTCTCCACTCCGCGTTTGGCCTCGATGGAGGATCCGGTGACTGAGCTGGAGTGGCTTTAGGGTGGAGGGGGATGCAGACACGTGCCGCAGCCCTCGGTCGGAGCAGGACGGAGCTTTGCCTTGTGCTCTGGCTCCATTCAGGGAGGTAGCATTTAGGAAACACGCTTTTTTGGTGAGCGGGGTGGAAATGAGGGTCTTCGGCTTGGTGAACTGAGGAATAGCACCTCTCCATCCCTGCAGGGACAGGGAGGAGGGAACCCAGAGCAGCTTCATGCCCAGGCTGGACCAGGCACCAGAGGATGCTCTGCAGCTCCCGCAGCCAGGGCATTCCTCCCCGCCTCCCTCTGCCTACCGGCAGCCAGGCACTTTCTCATTTTCAAATGAGTCGAGAGAGCCACTAAAACACAGAGTTGGAGGTTTGTTGGGTTTTTCTGTTGGTTCTTTCTTTTATTATTTTTTTTTTTACTCACTTCTCTTTGCCGCCCTGCCTGTCCAGCGTGTAATGGAAATTTTACCACAGACGCTCGCGATGAACAAACAGGAAGCCGGCAGAAAGTGTGGCAATTCGCTGTAGCCCGGCTCAACTCAGCCGAGTGACAAGAAAGGCCATAAAAGCCAGCGTGGGGGTGGCAGGGTGGAGGAGAGCAGGCGAGAGGGGCCGGGGCCGGACAGCCGGCGCAGGGGAGCCGGCCTCCGCCTCGCCGCCCCGGGGACGCTGAGGGTTCGCAGGTAAGGCAGGCGTTGCCCTGCACCTTCTTTTTCTCCCTTCTGCAGAAGTGATTTCTAATTATTCTTGGAAGTCCTTACCGTGTTTCTGCATGGCTCCTTCTTGCAACAGGGGAGGCCGGCAGGATTCTGCTGCTGCTTCATTGCTCTGTCCCAGACTTACTAAAACTTCACCTTGCTCAGACAAACTAATTCTATTTGCCTTTTTCTCTTTTTTTTTTTTTTTTTTTGGTTTTTGCGGCCCAATAACGCAAAGCTTAAAAACCCCCAAAAGCCAATCACAGCTTTCTAACAGTTATTCGAGACGCTAAAGCTGTGCTGTGGCTCTGCAATCCCCTTAGTTCCCACCTGAAAGATTTTTCTTTCCTTTGCTCCCGGGCAAATCCAGAGTCGCTTCGTTGAAGTAGATTGTCTTAGCTGCATATAGGGTACCTAGAGATGTATCTGGCTCAGTCTGTACCATGCACGTGGGAATGTGTTAGGACCCAAATGAAGCAAGAAATACAGAAAGGGGCTGAAAATGGATCACGGGTTCCTCTGTGCCTTTTTCTGACCGCTTTCTAGGCCTGCTCACGTCTTGTGCAAATCTTGCCGGTGCCAAAACTTGAAAAATCCCTCTCTTTGATATTGTAGTTAGTGCACTCATTTTAATTGATGAGCTTTTAACATTCATTTTTCCACACTTACGGCAAATCACTGTGCCGTGAGGCTGCCAGAAACGGCAGCCAGAGATCCCCTTCCCCAGAGAAACAATTCTCAGCATCCCATAGCGTTAGGAAGCCGAATCGGGAAACTCCCCCCGTTACCTGCAGAGATGGGCAGAAGGCTTTTGTGTTGCCGAATTTCAAAATCCAGGGCCACCCCCGCAGAAACACGCTCTGCCCCTCCTGCTGCTCGCACGGGTGCTGCCGTCTGCAGCCACGGGAGCGGGTGCTGCGGCGGGGAAGGAGGTCTGCGCTTCCCTGCCGCTGAGGCCGGCGGCCCAAGGAACGGCAGCGAGGGAAATGCGTTAGAGACGAAGGCCATTTGAAGATAACGAGGTGCTAGAGGACTTCCAGGGGTGCAGGTCCTGCATGACTTTCGGTCGCAGGGGTGCCACCCGCTGTGTGGTAGCCTGGAGCCGAGCCCCGCGCCCTTTTGGTCCCCTGCAGTCCCATACGTGGTTCTGCACGCTCCCGGCCCGGGACACTGCAGCCCTGAGCCCCGGTGCCCTGGTTTGACACCAGCACTGGGTGATTTCAGCCCCTTCAGGCTCATGGAGCCCAGTGCTCTGCCCCGCACAGCCAGACGCAGCCCTCTGCACCAGGGGAGCTGGGCTGCTCCGCGTTCTTCCTCTCAGAGACTGTCCCCAACTCATTACGCATGTTGAAATGCGTCCGATGCCCGTCTGAGCAGGCGCGCAGCTTTCCCGCTCCGCACAGTCCCCCGTCGTGCGCTTACCAAGAGGCTGTAGCATGCCCAGGCGTGCACCGCCTTTCTTTCAAAAACAAACAAAAAATCCACACAGGAGAGAAGTCGGGTCAGGATTTCAAAGGGCCCGCGCTCACGCGGTTACCCTCCTCCCTGCTCCCGTCAAGGTAAAGGGCGAAGTTTTCCTCCACCACCGAACACAGGACGACACGCGGCCCGGGCTGCTCAGGAGCACGGCGCGGGGCGGGCAGAGCCCAGCTGCCGTGGCATCACAGCCCCTGCCACCGTCTGGTGGCATTGACCGTCCCTGCTTCTCCTTCCCGACCTTGCTAAGCCCATGCATATGGTTTGACTGGAGATGGTTCTCGCCGACCGCTCTCTCTGGGTCCCTGCCTGACCCAGCTCGTGCTCCCAGAGGCCCTGGGCACCTCCTGCCCATCGCCTCGGTGGCTGGAGATGGACGAGCCTTGTATGCATGGCACGAGCCCTCCTCCTGCCTGCACTCGGCAGTTGCAAAACCTGCAGAGCCACGACCGGTTCCTTGCAGGAGCAAAGCCCTTTGGCTGGTCCGTTGTGAATCAGGAGATGCCCGTGTGCTGCAGCAGCTTGGCTCGAGCAGGAATTCCAATCAAGTGACTCCAAGCCCAGATGGGAGCGTGCAGGGCCGGGTGGCTGGGGATGTCAGGAGGATCGAGTAGGTCCCTCAGGGAACCCCACCATAAAACCAGAGTCCCGGTGCCACCCGATGACACAGATGAAAATATCCACCGCTGTTAAACCCACGGACACAGCCATTCAGCTGGCCTACGGCTGCATGACCCCAGCCCGGGGGGACGCATCCCTCCTCCGGCCCCTCTCAGCACCCGCTTCGGGATGCCGAGCCCAGAAACGGTCCTGGGTGCTGCCGTGAGCCGCCCCGGCAATGTGCAATGGTGGGAATGAAAACGAAGGGGGAAGCGTGGAGGGCGAGCTGCCAGCCCAGCGCAGGCAGTGTGCAGGCAGGGGTTCAGCCCTGCCAGACCCCAATTTCCCTCTGCCTAGCCTTGGCCCGGTGCGTCAAGGCGGCCCCAGGGGAAAACAGCGTCCCACCGGCTTCTCTTTGGGAAGGGGCTGTTCCATGCAGAGCCCAGGGGTCGAGGCGGGATGGAGAGGAGCTGAAGTGCCGCTGTGGGAAGGCAGAGCCACGGGGCTGCTTCTCTGCTTTCTCTTCCAAATTCCATAAAGGCGTGGAGCACAGGACGTAGGGCACGGGGCACGTGGCATGGGGTTCGGCAGCTGCCCAAGCGAGGGGCACCTCGAGGACTGTCTAACCTGAGAATGGTGAAACATAAGGGTCAATCTCAGGTTCGTCAGCCCATGAGACGCCTTCTCCAGAGCGGGACGGGCAGCGCCGGGCCCCGCCGGCACCACGGCTGCCCCCTCCGCCCGACACGCAGGGGATGCACGGCGGGGAGCAGAGGGGCACCGCAGCGTTGTCTGCAGCCTTTCACCCATGCACGTGTGAACCCTGGCACGGCTGCTTGTGCCAACGGGCAAGGAGCGGGGTGGGTGCCAGGCCCCAAGAAGCAAAGGGAGGAAAGCGGCAGGCAAATCCCACCCGCTCCTTAGGAGAAGCTGCTGGAAGCTCGGCCACACTTTAGCGCCGAAGCTGTCACGGTCGGCGAAGCAGCGGCTGCCGCGTGCGACTTGCTGTTCACGAGGCAGAAGGCTCCGAGTGCTAAAAGCGCCTAATTAGGAGCCTCTCTGACTCCCACCAGCTGCAAGGCCGCCGGATCCGTGCCTCTGCGAGCCAATGAGCGCAGCCGAGGGGTGAATTTGGCATCCCTGAAAGCATCATTAACACGTCGCTCCTCGCGCTCCTGACTAGAGGAAGAGACAGTGACATCCCTAAAAGTGACGATAATGAATCCCCAGGCAGTACACGGGGCCCTTCAGCGCTGAATGTGTCAGTAATTTATGAAGGGAGCAGAAAAAAGTTGGGTGGTTTTTTTTTTTTTTAATTTTCCGAGTTGAACTTCCTAAATAAAACACCAGTACAAGATGCGCTTGTCAGATTCAATATCTTTCCGACAATTAAATGACTAATCCTAAAGCACACAGACTGAAAGAAAAACGCTCTAAAGCATTACCAGCCCCGGTGCTGGCCATGGGGCAACAGATGAACCGAGCTGTGTCTCCCCGTGCCCGCTCCCGGCTGTGAGGGTGTCAGTGCAGGAGCAGCTCTCCCTCGCTCCTCCCGAGCCGGGGTGGCCCCCAAAACCCCAGGGGTGATGCTCCGGGTGTCAGCCCCTCCTGCTGCAGCTCTTCCCCCCGCAGCCCCTGGCGCTCGCTCCCAAGTGCTGCTTCTGCAGAGCAGCCCCAGGAGATGGAGGAAAAAAAGAGTTTTGCAGAGAGAGCCCAGCCCCACATGCAGGGGAGCAGCCAAAATCGCTGCCGCTGGGATGCCTGGGCACAGCCCCTGCAGCCGGAGAGCAGAGCAGCCCCGAAGCATGGGCCGCCCCTGCGGCGAGGGCTCCCTGGCTGTCGGTGCCCGGCTCTGCCGCCTCAGCTCCCGTGGCCCGGAGTCACCTGGGGTCACCTGTCCCCGTGCTTGGCCTACGTAAAAATAAGCCCCAGATTCACTCGCATGGATTGCACCAACGCTGCCCCATGGCAGAGAGCGGCTGGGCAGGCAGGGAGCAGCTGGGTAGGCAGGGAGCAGCCAGGCAGGGAGCAGCCAGGCAGGGATTAGCCAGGCAGGGATTAGCCAGGCAGGCAAGGGAGCACCAGCACCGAGTCCCAACCCAACTTCAAGGCGACTTAAAACCGTGCCGGGAGCCCCCACAGGCAACCGGGGGGAGGCAGCTCCGTTCCCCCGCGCTGGGGCTGCCCGGGGCCAGGACTCCAGTGGCTGGTGGAGCCGCTTCCTTCTCCTCCTGGGATTCGGGGGGGGTGACATTTGCCCTGAGCACCCACCAGGTCTGGGAGATGCCCCGGGAGCTGCAGGCACGGCAGCGGCAGCCTGCAGCCGAGGGACGCCAGCGCGGCAGGGAGAGGCTCTGCAGCCGGCAGAGCCGCAGGGTCAGGCTTCGGGGGACAGAGGGAAAAGCAGGCTCAGGTGGAGCCCTGGAAATTACAGCGGTTCTCGATGATTCAGTGAAGGACTTACACAATGCACCGCGCACAAAGCAAGTGGGAGGCGGATGCTCCCCGCTCTCGCCCGCCTGACGGCCGCTTTGCTTCTGCCAGGAGTTATTTTGCAGTTGAGGGGGCGTGGGGGAGCCCCCAGCTTCTTGCCCCCCCAAATCCCCTCAGCGCTCCCCAGTGACCCTCCAGAAAGCAGCAGGGCCCTCGTTTTTTGGGTGGCTCCTGACCTGGAAGAGGATGGGAGGGGTTCTTGACATTCATTCAAGTTCTATTTAATGGGGGATGGTTTGTTTTGGTTTGGTTTTTTTTCCCCCCTTCTCCTGAAATGTTTATTCCTCATGAGGGAATTTTAATTTTAGAGACAGCAGCACTTTTGCAAGATGAAGTGATTGCTGAGCTCCAAGTGCCAAATGCCAGAAGCTCCAGCAGGGAGGGAGGAAAAGGCAAATGAATCACATGCATGAATCCCTCACACCCCGATTTGCATCCAGAGGTGTGGATCCGTGCTGGGCGATCAGGCAGGGGAAGGACGTGCCTTTTGTACTCCAGCCGGGGAAAAAACAAACCGCGCTCCAGAAGCTGCATTTACGCTTCTGAAGTTTTCACCCGCACGATACCAGGAGACGAATCACTCGGAGGAGCCGGGAAGGGTGCCAGGGCTGCCTTCACCAGGCAACTCCCGAAGGAGATGCCGGTGCCGGCGGGGAAACCTTTCCCTGCGAAATGAAGCGCTGCAGAGCTCAGGGACGACCCCGCACACGCGTGTGCGCCCTGGCGTGCCCCTCTGCCGCGGACACACGTGGCCCCGCGGGGCCCGCGATGCTCCGTGGGGCTTTCCAGGGGGCTGAGCCTGGATTTGTGTCCGAGAGCCCGGAAACACGTCCCGGTGCGATGTGGGCGCGGGGGGCTCGGCCGGCTGGCCCTGCTGCACCCCCAATCGCCCCCGTCACACACGGAGGGTCTGTCCTGCACACGCGTGTGCACACACAGGCACACGCATCCCCCCCGCACCCCCGGCT
>VZTL01009463.1:38817-58640 GCA_013400535.1 Scopus umbretta
CGTCCCCCCACCCCAAAGACTGTGCCAGCCCCGCGGGGCAGAGCCCACCCCGGCCCCCCGCACCCCGCGGGCGCTGCAAACCGGCAAGCGGCGAGATGGCAAACCCAACTCGCTGGATCTCACCTTCCACCTCCTGCGCGAGTTCCTGGAGATGTCCCGGGAGGAGAGACTGGCCCAGAAGGCGCTCAGCAATAAGCTCCTGCTGCAGAGTATAGGAAAATGAGGGAGGGTCTTTGGGGGGGATGAAGGAGACCGACCCCATGGCGAGCGGCCATGGCAGTGCGGAGAAGGGCGGGGGGGGGTGCCACTGCTCAGCCGGGGGCTGGAGCCGTGCCCAGGGAGCCCCCCCTCCTCGCCCGGCGGGGTCCCCGTCGCTGCGTCCCGCGCGTTGCTCTCGCTGTCGCGCATTAAAGTCACCCTCGCACCTGCCCTGCTGCTGTGCTCTTGTGCTTCGCCGCCACCGTCCTCTTCCTCCTCCAGCCCTGTGTGGGGATGGCAAAGGTGACCCTTTCCTCTTCTCCCCCAGAGGGGGTATCCCTGATTTTCAGCCCTCTGGATCCATCCTCTTTGCAGACACAGGGTTTGGGAATGCTTTGACGTATTGCTGTTGCAGCAACCATGGGTACCGAGCATCCTTTCCCCTCCCAGAGCTGCTCAGTCCCTCCCACCACCCATGGACCCAAACCAGGTCTCCCTCAAAATACCGGAGTGATCCCCGATGCATTCCTGGGTGAGAGGCACCGGCATAAAGCGCTCTGAGTAGTGCAGCTCCTGCCCAAGGAATGGAGTTCCTGCACCATTCAGCAGCCACGGGAGCACGGGACACACACGTGTGTGCATGTGGACACACACAGGCACATGAAAACCCACCATCAGCAGCACAAGAAGTGAGGCTGCACAAGCAGCCCCCCCCGGCATCAGGATGGGGCAGCACGTGCTGCAGAGGGGCTCGCGGGCAGTCCTGCAAGAGGGTCTCGAGTTGGTTGGGGTGTAGCATGGGTGATCGTGTCCCACCACAGCCCGCCAGCAGCCCGTGAGGGAGCAGCACCACCTGTGAGTGATTGGCACCACCCGTGAGCCCGTCAGCGTCACCCACGAAACGTTCACCGTCGCCCACAGGCCCATCGCCATCACCCACGGTCCCATCGCCATCCCTTGGGAATGATCACCATCGCCCACGAGCCCATCGCCCATGCAGCCAGACACCAGCATCCCACAGGGACCCCAGGGTCCCTCATCCTCCTTCCAGGGCCACGCAAGCAGCAGCTCCAGTGCCGGCAACCAAAAATACCTTAGAGCGCAGCCCTGGGTTTCTCAGACCAAGTTTGATCTTCTCTGAAGCTGGTGGTTACGTGGGACAAAGCTTCTCCTCGCGCTGCTAGTGCACTGTGATCGCTTTGTGGGCCAGGTTTTTTTTTCGCTAACGGTACATTTTTCTCCATTATGAAAAAAAAAGTGAGGAACACACAAAGGCAGTAATTACTGCAAGGAAAGGGAGGACCGGTGTCTTTAACCAGAGGCAATGACACGCAGCCGGAGCAGCTCAGAAGCACCTTTAATCCCCTCGGAAAGCCAGGGCCACGCTGGGGCAGGAGGGGAACTGGGACCGGCTGAGCCCCCAGACCTGGCGGGAGGACGAGGAGGAGGATTTCTGCTGCTTGGAGGGTGCCAGGCACCTAAGGCAGAACAAGCGCTCAGGGAGTGGCCTGGGACACGAGTCGGGGACAGCCGGGTGTGCGGGTCCATCCACGGGGGACCGTCCCCACGCTGGTGGCTCCTGCCCCGCGAGGGATCCGGCACCGTCTGTGGGTGCTGGCGAGCTCCGGCTGGAGCAGCCCCGTGTCCTCCGGCCGCCGGGGCAGACCCGGCTTTGACTTTGCTCCAAGCCCCAGGCTGAGCTGCGCCCCGAGACCCAGCCGGAGCTTTTCCTCCTCCAGCGGCTCCGCAAACGGCTCCCAAAGCCACCGCTCCCCGGCCTCGCGGCAAGTCTGTGCCCTTTAGCGTCGCAGCCGGTGGTTTGGGACCGGGTTTAATGAAACCTGAGCTTGGTGGCGCTCAGAGGAAGACAAGCACCCGTGTAAGAGCTTTTCCCGCCGTGCGTCAGCAGCAAGAGCACCACAGCCCCCCACGGGGGTCCTGGCCCCCTCCCTCCTTGCGCCCCCCGCACTGGGGCACGGGCCCCCGCCTCGCCTCAATCCCCCTCCTGCCAACGCGCTCGGAGCGGCCGTTCCCACTGCAGGCTGAGCGTTGACCGCTGCCTCCCAGCCCCTGCCTGTGCTGCCGGCGTGGGGCTGAGCGGCAGCGCTGGGGCGAGACGGGGCCGCAGCGGGTTTGGGGAAGGCTCCCAGGCACAGCCCATCCTGGCGGGAGGGTTTGCTCCGCTGCATCTCCTGCGGGAAGGAGGAAAAGTGTCCCGGGGGCCATGCGCCGAGCCCTCGGCAAACCGCGGGGTCACCGGCCTCCCCGCGGCCAGCTCAGCCACCCCAGCCCTGGGTGACCAGGGGGGCAGACAGGACCTCATCGGAGAGGGGAGAGCGAGGGCACGGCGACTTGCGGGGTTAGGACAGAAATCAAGATAAAAGATCAGGTCGTGCCGAGAGAAGAGCGCAGGGAAGCGGGTGTCGGAACGGTCCCCACTCAGCTCCGATGTTTCCAACCTCAGGCTGCCAGCGGAAGCGTTTTGCTCGCTGCCCTGCCTGCGCTGCCGGCCATCCCCAGGCACGGAGAACCCGCAGCAGGGCAGGGCGTGATGGCAGCCCTGCCTCAGTCCTCCGCGCAGCAGCCCAAAGCCACCGACGCAGCCCTGTTGCGGTGGCGCCGGGACACGGCTCGGCGTTGGCACCAAGGGAGGGCGGTCGGAGGCGGCTGCCCCCGGGGAACCGTCCTGCAAGGCGAGGGGTTGGAGCGGGACCGGGCACAGCCCCCCGGCTACGCCGAGGCCGTGCCTGTGACACCGGGCCGAGCCCAAGTTGAAACGCCACGATTTTGTGCTTACCTCCTTCCAGTGGATTTCCATCACGTGCGGAATGAATCTCTTCAAAATGACCGATCCCAGGGAAGCGGTCTGGGTAGGGAAAGCCGCCGGTGCCACCTTGCAGCAAGGGCAGGCTTTCACCACCACGGACCAGGTGTGGGACTTGGATTTGGTCTCCACCTTGGCTTGGAAACAACTCTCGCAGCAGCCTTCAGCACACCTTTCGCTCATCTTTGCTTCTGTCTCTCCACCGGCAACACCAGGAGCAAAACCAGCCTCCGACAGCGTGAGCCTCTTCAGAAAAGGGTATTTTTGGCACAAACAGACCTCCACCGAGGCCGGAGCAGCCGGCCCCCTCCCCAGCACCCTGCAATCATTTCTCGCACCGCCTGGCAACGATAACTTGAATTTGCACCCCCAATGCTGCCATGGTTCAGCATCTTATAAACACCTTTGGCCTTGGCCTTTAATGCTCAAAAAACACCGGGGACTCCACGGCGGGCGCAGAAGGGAGCAGCTGCAGCCCCTGCGGCAGGGACCCTGCATCCGACGGCACGCACAGAGCTGAGGAGCTGCCGGGCACCGCGATGTGCCCACCCAGGGGACGGGAGAGCTCTCCCACGTCCCACCCCGGGGACAGCAGGGGACGGGAGAGCTCTCCCACGTCCCACCCAGCTCCGCGGAGGGCCCCGCCGCGCCGCTCCCTTCCTCTCGTGACGAGTTCCAGCGCGCGGATAGGGAAAGAAAAAGCCGATGCGCGTTTCTGCATTGAAAACATTTATTTTACAACAGTGGTTTCAGATAACTTAGCAATCTTTATTTTCGTTTATATTCAGACATACGATACACAAACTACCATGCTAAAACATAAAGTAATTCCTTCCGCCGTAACTGCGTGTATGTACAGGAGCTCAGTAGTATCGAGTGTTACAATCCACAAAGTTCAGACAGCCACATCTACTTACATACAATTCAAAGTATGGTCCTTTAGTAACATAACAAAATATATATATGTCTATATTATAATTGCTTTTCAGATGCATTTATACTTCGATTGTGGTTTGGTTTTGGTTTTTTTTTTTTCTTTTTTTTTACAATTTTTTTTCTGTTTTAAAGATGGGCTCCCCCCACCCCGCCCCGCCCGAGTTGAAGTACAGTGCAAACGCAGAACGCATTCTCCCCCGGCGTCCTCAGCTCCCTCGGGCCTCGTGAAGAGGCCAGTACAACCAATCCCATGATGAATTACTCAGTTCAGGGCCTCGCTCACAGGCAAAATGAACACAAACCGCCTCGGATGTCCGCGATAACGCAAACCGAACCCGGGAAGGCGGGCGAAGGTGGGGACG
This sequence comes from Scopus umbretta, assembly GCA_013400535.1. NCBI lineage: Eukaryota > Metazoa > Chordata > Aves > Pelecaniformes > Scopidae > Scopus > Scopus umbretta. Next base: position 43,138 of record VZTL01009463.1, read on the forward strand.
AGTGGAAGGAAGGAATGACAGCGATGGGCTCGGGCGGCACGCATCCAGGCGAGGAAACACGGAGTGCTTGGAACTTGGCAAACCGCAGAGTCCATCTACCGTGACGGACACAAACAGAACTTCAAACGTGTAAGCGATAAAGGAATTCCCCCCGCTATTCCCCCATCTCTGCCGTGAAGCAGAAAGCCCCGGCGTTCTGTACGTCAGGCAACAGCCCCTGGCACGACAGGCCCGAGGAGGGCCGGCTGCGGGCTCTACCCGATACCACTAGAAGCGATCCGGCGGTACTCGCACCAACGCTGGCCACGGCCGCCGTGCCTGCGGACAGGTCACCGCCCAGCTTCAGCTCTAGGACTTGCAGTAACGCCGAGTCCTTACGGATCCACCCCGCAAGCGCTGTGAACTGAGCAGCCGGGCCGGACTGCGGAAAGACGCCGCATCGTTCAAGTGTCAACTCACTCGAGCAAGGAGGGAAGGCCTTGGGAGTAGAAGATTGCTTTTCCTTTTCCAACGGCACAGCTCTCCCGCTCGTACTACCCGTTTATTTATACAACAGGATCCTTCCACCGCTTCCCTCACCGGTCATTTAACCTGACAGATCTCGTTTGGTTTTTTTCCCTGCAGCTGAAAGGAGAAAGCACGACTCTGGACACACAAAACTCATACCTCCCGCTTGCCTGCCTGAGAGTTCACAGCAGTACTTTGAGCCAAATTTCATGTTTTTACCACCAAAGAAAAAGCAGCAGCAAGTACTAGGTGCACACCTGTTGTATAAATATATACATATGTGCATATATACATACATACACACACATGATGCTGCAACCCAAAGCCTACANGCTCTTGCAGGACTTGAACACTGACAAATTTCCTGCCACCTCGTTAGCTATCCGTTACATTTCTTTCTTTAAGCAGTTGTTGGTGTAATGATACGCTACAAACTAGATGATTTCCACTAGAATGCATCAGAGAAGCGGCGTCAAATAATTAGGCATGTTAAGTTTATACTGACCTTACGCTATAAACGCTTGTACTGGGGGGGTTACGTTTCAGTGCTCTGAGGTTAATGCGTATTTAAACAGCATCCAGAATTCTTAACAGGAGGAGGGGGCTGCAAAAGCCTCCCTGACCACCTTGCAGAAGTCTCCCCTTAAACATGACGCCAATACCCAGTTGCACCGGCTAGGAAAACCTGCAGCTGTGCATTTCCTAAGTTGTCTGGAAATGTCAGGAACACCGAAGGGCAGGAATGAGTTGAGAAAAGCACGCACCTCTCTCAAGGAGCGCATACAGTACAAATTCTGCTCTAACCCCCCCAAAAGCACGCTGGGGTCCCTCCACACCACAGGGACAGGAATATCTTTTCCTGCCCTGGTTACCCCCGCAGTGTTTACAGGCTGACACGAAGGGTTTTGAGACCGGTGCTCCCCTGACTACAGCACTGCCGCGGGACTCGGTATCTCTCAGTACCGTGCTCAAGCCTTCCTCCTCGGCAGGCGTTCCCGTTCGGACTGCAGGCTGTGCTCACCCAAACCTCGAAGAGCCTCACATTTTAAGAACACTATGAGCGCTAATATCTAAAGCAGTTTAAAAATATTACAAATCTAAAAATAAGACTAAAAAGGTATCATGGCTCTAAAACGTCACTGCATGGAATCGGCAGAAATCTACACCCTATCAGACGCCACTGAGGTTTACATAAACAAATTTATATACAGATAAATAGTTAAGAATTTCCTACAACCATCACTAACAAAATGAAACTGGCATTTAACGGGTGCAACGCCCCTTCATTCACTTCAAGTGAAGCGTACAATTGCGTGTTCTCCAGTGCGTTGGGGATTTCCCCATCGGGGAGGACGGGGCACGGCAGGTCCAGCACCACCTCCTCCTCCTCCCCCTGCCGCGCCGGGAGGGATGGCACCTGAGCACTCTCGGCAGCGAGGCAAGTAGCTTTCCCTGCCCACCCTAAGCTACGAGTGGCTCTCCATGCAGCACAGCTCGGGAATAAAGTCAGTGGTCCTTAACAGCAGCCAGCGGAAGCTCTCCAGATCAGGTTCTCCCCGACACCCCTCCTCCTCAGGAGGAGATACGAGTGCTAAAAAAAAATACAAAAAAAAAAAAAAAATCGGCGCTGAAGAGGTTGTTCGATGAGCTGGATGGAGGTGGCCGAACTACTGAAACAGAGGTCTCAGGCAACGTGTAAAAAACGATACAACTTTTAAGAAACAAACAAACAAACAAAAAATCAAAGCTCAAGTTTTAATTCTGGCAACACGCTGAACAGAGATCAACAGTGCTCAGCTTTAATTTTGGAAGGAAACATTCTGCAGGTGAGCCAGGTCACGGGCTGCAGCGCCTGCAACGCCACGCTATTGCAGCTCTGGCAGGGACACCGCAGCTCCATCTGCCCAAGCCCAAAACTGCCGAGTGGCCTTCCGCTCCGGATTTTTAACCACTCCTTCCGATACAACTTTGCCTTTACTAGGATTCAGCTTGGCCATTTTGAAGTGCAACTCATCTTAGAGCCCGGGATACTCTTACACCTTATCCATAAGAACAGAAAAAAATAAAGCGGGCATCAACCTACTTGCCTTCCGATTACACAATTTTTGGTTTAAAGAAGCAACATTTAAATAGCTTTCCGATATAATTCAAGATGAACTACATTAATACACAAAAATCGTAAATTCAGAGATTATAGAGTAACATGGGAAAACTTGCGACAGTTTCAAAACCCATGAATATTCATCTAAAAACGTGCTTTCCCGACATTCCCTGTAACTGGCATCTCAGAGTAGTTTCCCTTGGAGCATCTATACGCATTCTGGCATCCAACAGCATGCAGACTAATTTACCATTCACACATCACCCCCGGGCACAGCTGAAAGGAAAGCAGTCTCTCCCAAACCCCTGCCTTGCTAAGCGAAGAACTAAACCAGCAAATTTATCCTGGATGTCATCTTTTCCCAAGCGGCGCGAAACACGGATAACGGTATCGCCTCTAATCCTCGTTTGCCGCCTGTGTTCTGGTTGCGATGCCAGGAGCTTGCGGAGCGATTCCAGATGCATCACACACCTTCCCAGAGCCGCAACCTCCCGCCAGCCTTTCTAGTTCGGTGGAAGTAGCCCAGGGGGGTTAAGAAATAGAGTATTACGCCGAATTAACACCGACAACCACCCCCCAACGCCGGGGGTCACAGCTGTTCCGCGGTGGAGCAACAACCGAAACAACTGGCTTTGTGTTGTGTGTTCATCCAGATGAACGCGGGGACGCGGGGTGTAACGAACTACAGCGCAAGGGAAACAGCCTTTTCCTCATTCTACCGAGTCACTCCGCTCGACTATGCTCATTTACAAAGCCAAAAAAACCCCACAATTTTTTTTTTCTTTTTACCAAGAACATAATTTGCACAGATAAGGGCAGTTTTAACCAGTGAGGTTTTAGGGGACAAAGCCTGCAGATACTCAAGCATATTCCAGCGTGCAATTCAACATCAAGAACAGGCTTCAGGCAAAATCTACAAGGACGGCCAATGTGACATTTTTTTAAGCCTAAAAACTGCTTTTCATTCCAAGGGGTCAAACAAAGACTTTAATTAAATAAGGACCTCAAGCCAAATCATACACAACTGTCCTCGAGGCCACCCAAGAGAGTCTTCCAGACAGAAAAAGTTAGAAGCACCGTCCAGTAAACCACCACGTCTCAGGTCTGAAAGGACTATCGACGAGGAAGAAATGACTACTGAAATCTAGACAGTTAATTAAAAGTAACGTTTCTTTTTGAAATTTTGGGACCTGCTGCGGTATCACAAGCAAGCTGATTTGCAACAAGCTCACATGCGGGCAACAAACACGTGCTTGTACCAGCAGCTACAGGGAAGTTGGATTTTGCAAACATCCCTCCCGTAGCATTGAGACTTTGTTAAGAACATTTTCTTCTACCCAGCATGTTGAACACTGTTTTACGTCAGGTTTTACGTGCTCCATCATTTCCAGTTCATGCAAAGATAGCGTGAAAAAAAAAAAAAATTCAGAACGATTCTCTGGCAGGAGAGTCACCTTCATTCTCCAATGGTTTTCTTACAGGCCGACAGTGCTTTACCCCGTTCAAAAGTAACACCTGGATCTTTTAACAGAACAGCATAAAAAAGCTTCAAAGCAAACACCGGGAGGAAGGCTGTAAATAGCCGCTCAACAGAAATAGGTGAAAAATGAAAAGGGGAGATGGGGGATACAAAGGACAGTAGAGGCATTGTGATATAAAACCATAAAGATCAAAATTAAAGAGGCTGTAACTGACCGCTAAAAGTGCCAAGTGTAGGTTCTCTGGTTCTAGATCCTGACTCCGTATCATCTAAAGCAAGATTATTAACGAGAAAATATACCAGCAATTCAGCAGCTGCCTAAAATGCTTTTTTAACAGTTAAATCTCAATAAACCACAGTCTTTAGAGCAGTATTCAAACATGATTTGGTTCCAAAATAGTACAGGAAACCTTTCAATGGTTTCCCCATAGTTGTTCTGAGGAAAAGAAAAACGCTAGTGTAAACAAGTCTAAAGGCAAGACAATGTGCAAATTATACAATAGAAACACAAAGGTGTTGTGTTCTCAAAAAGCCATTTAAGTACTCCACAAAGATGTTCATGAGAAAATTAAAGGGCTAGTGTATTATAAAAGCTTTTAAAAAAAAAAAAGACACATAATACCCCATCTGTCTCTTAGAATCCCAAATTATTACAACAAATTTTTTAAAACCAATTTTTTTTTTCAACATTTATGCTGTTGCCTGCTGTCTGCATTTTACTCACTTGCTCAGTGAAAACCAATTAACCAGTTTCACTTTAAGATTCTCATGCATTCAAAAAAAAGCTACACTATTTGGTCTTTAGCATTTCAGGAAAACGACTGAACTCAAACCAAAACAGAATTGTGCTTGAGGTTAAAATCCCACCGCCACCAGCAAATAAGCCCATTCACAGTTGGTTTTGTGACAAACTACAGTTTGTGGTTACGTTGTCACTGAAAAAAAATTGCCTTACACATAAAGAGCTGTTTGTCAATTTACTGGTCAAAGATTGGAAACTCTCCCTTCTTATTTTTCAAGGTAGATTTATTTAAGCTGAAAGCCAGCATTAAAGAGAATTCCAGCTCTGCAGGACTGGCATTTTTTGGTTCTTGGCTTTGTAAACTTGCTTAGATAACGACGCAGGAATAAGAGGAGGAATAAAAGAATTGGTTTGTTGCACTCAAATGAAAATCATGAACTTTTTTAAAGGTCTTCAACAGCTCAGCTGTATGGAAGAATGGTGGCTTCTGTGAAACTTTTCCTTTTTAAATCTCATTTTTAGGCCAGTACCACTGCTTAAAATGCAGAATGTCTCCATCACACTTATATTGTGACAACTCAGTACGTTATACCACAGACATTTAACATAACTCCATACATGCTATAAAAAAAAAAAAAAAAATAACAGAGGGGGGAAACAAAAAAAGAAGGGAAACAAATAAGACCGTAGCTAAACTGCTTTAAATACTGCATGCTACAGCACTTCACGTATCATCAAGATACGACACTGAAAGGTGACAGAAGGCTGAAGGGATTACAAAATATTTTCGGCAGGTTGGAAAGCTGCCTTCTTACTGTGGCAGAATTATTCCCCCTCCCCATTCTCTACTTCTAATGTTCATGATTCTAGTGTTGAGTTGGCCATGTATTTTTTTTTATCCATTCTAATTACGGTGTTTCCTTAACTTAATTAAATCCATCAGTGTGGTAGCTGGGGTGAGAGTCAGCTGTGAGCTGGGTCGTCTCTGTGGCTGATGCTGGCTGTATCACAATAGGTGCGTCCGAGGCCTCTGAAAAGCGAGACAAAAGTCTTAGCACACCAGGGGAAAAAAAAAAGACAAACAGCACCATATGTTTTGGTAAGCGCAAGTTACATCTCCCTGCGACACTCTGGTAACACAATTTTACACTCCTCTAAGAGCATGATGGTAGATTTAGTGTTCTTCAGTCTGCGCACAATACCAAACGACTCAAGTCTACCCGTGGAACATGGATTCTATTCCCTTCTTCATGTAAGAGCAGCTGATCTTCACCCATCATTCAGCAATGCCTGTTAAAAACATGACCAGAGCACGCACGAGGCTCTACATTTTTTTTAAATGATCGGTTTAATTCTACAGAAATAGCACTGTATCTTCATAAACAGCATTAGATATAGCTACTAGGGTAGCAGTCCCGTTTCCTTTACGCCTGACGCAGTTCAAAACTGCCTTGACACCGCCCATCCTTTGGGGTAAAAAGCCCTTTTCCGGAATCACATGTGTCTGGCTGGTAACGTTACTCCAGCGACATGGGCAGGAAGCTAAATGATGGTGACCTACTGCTCTGAAGCCGACCCCACGTTCAGTGAAGACCCTCTGGGAGTTTTCAGCAACTACGTCTCCCCTGTTAGCCTCACCCACGTAACTCTTGTGCCACAGGTATTCCCTCGCCATCACCTACAATCCGAGACCTGTGCTCCTCTCTACAAAGCGCGCGCTGCTCATTAACCAACAACACTAAGCACTCGGTCAGAGACTGATGGTCACTCTAGAAATCTCACCGTGTTTTTACCTACCCCTTTCATCTGACTGCAACTGTGCCTCCAAGTCCTCTGGAGAAACGTAGTATTCCTGCTCTTCGCCTTCGGGAGGTTTGGGTTTACACTTCCCGCAGCAGCAGTTACAGCAGCAGCACAGACAGCAACAGCAATAGCAGCCTGTGATGAGCCCACAGAACACAAACAAGGCCTGCAGGGGACAGAAGACAAAGAAATATTCATAACTTGTGCTTATCACACCGTGACCACTGACAATTTGTCACCAAGATATATTTAAAAATATGTGCAAAACTGGCTACGGCGCTCAACGTTTTACACTGAGGTGAATACTGCCAACCTCGTTTACTTGAAGAATTCCTACAATTTAGGTTTCAGTGGACTATTCTGCTACAGCTGGAAGCAGATACAGGTCTAAGAAGTGTATCTGTATTAAAATCCAGAGGTACAATAGTTTAGGACAGATGGCAGCTGACGCACAGGTCACGCTGTACCTACAGCAGGGACTTCGACCTACCCGAGGCTGAAGACTCACCGTACCGAAGTTCGGGGTGCTGAGGTTAGAGGCTACCAACACGTGAGCAAGGCAACTCAGAGCTAGCCAAGTCTGCCAGCTGCTTATCACAGTGACAATGGGCAACATTAAAATCTTCATAGAGGTCACTGCGTGATTGTTTGAAGAAGTAATTTTAAAAATAGCAAACCAGCACGGCGATATAACTATTCTCTTAGTGGAGGGGAATCGAGAGATGGAGACAGTGCTGGCAAAGGGTAGAGAAATGAACCCACGAAATGAAACGCCGAGACTGGGAAAAGTTTTTAATCAGCCATAAGGCACCATGAACAAGGTCATGTCACTAAATAAGTAAGCTGGTGCAGTTATGGTTTCGTGCTTCAGTTTCGTAGGCACGCTGTCTTTTACTTATTACTTTCTGTGCAACCAGACTGCACTCACGTAACTCCGAAAGGCAAACGCCTGGACAATTTCAGTATGAGAAACGCGTAACGTGCAACGTACAGGCTTTTTGCACTTCTGAGTAAACGCGGTGATTTTAAAATGTATTACTTAAAAAGATAGGAGCATTTTACACTTAAAAATAATTCGAGTCCAGTAAAATACAGTAATTCCTTGTTACTGGCAGAAGACTCCTAGAAGGCATCTCTACAATAATCGTTACATCTACCGCAGGCATGCGATACTGCCAAACAGTTTTTTGCATGCATTTGTGAGGAAAGGGGAGCTTGCAGCGTAACTTTGCCATTGGGTATACTGCTGATACTCTTTCTGCTGCACGAGAAACAAGGATGGGCGAGTGAACAAGACACCAAGAGCCTCTCAAATCGGAGAGGAACTGAAGAAGCAACATTTGTTCAGGGAAGCCTCTGAGTAAGTTTGTAAGCATACTTCTAAACAGGGATCTCCTGTGTGAGCTCAAGTCCACAAGTCAGGACTCGTTTTGCAAAATCATTTAGCAGGTATTACCAAAGAGAACACCCCCCAAATCCTCATCACTTTGAAATCCACTAGAAGGGTCCAAGCTCCTCTCAGTAACACAAGTCTTGCTTATTAGGCCTGTATCACTGAAAGAGAATAGACAAATACTTCTGAACCTCAGACTGCAACACAGCAAGAGAAGGTTCATTGCTGGGTATCAGAAATTCCGCAATTTCTGAAAGTAAAACCAGGCACAATTATCAAACAGAACTCTTTAAGAGTTTTAAACCCCAACCCACAATAACTCCTCTCTGTGCTTTTATTTACCTTTGCCCACCAGCTGGATAGCACGAAGTACGTGTTCACATTTTCTTCACCAAACTGTTCTGCTACGTACAGACCCAGGGAACCATACTTATCATAAATGTTTCGCTTTGTGGCATCGGTCAATATTGCGTGTGCATTATTGATCTCTTTAAACTTTTCTGCTGCCTCTGGATTATCAGGGTTTTTATCAGGATGGTATTTCAATGCAAGTTTCCTGCACAAAGAAAGAAAGAGACAGTTATAAACAGGGATTTGGGTTCCTGTTTTTTGATTTATTTTTTTTTTTTAATTCCATAGCCTGTCACTCAAGGGAGACTTTCAAGTTCCAGTTGGTTTCCTTTGCCTGTGATTCAACTTCCCTGATGATTCTTCCTTAGATGATAACAAAAGGCTATAGGACTGTCTAGCTTAATTCACAGGATTGACTTCAGACTGCTGGATCTGGCCCTCAAAAATCCAATAGGAAAAAAGAGAGACAAAGAAGAAAAGTAGTACTCTTTTTTTACCCCTCAGCTCCAGCAATTTCCACCAGTAGGTTTTGCTCCTGCTAAAGCAAAGAGCAAGAAACAGAAAAAAGACAGACCACAAGTCTAAGATACAGTACCAAAGAAAAAATAAAAGCAAGCTGCCACAGCTAATCTGCAGTGCCTGAACACAAAAATAGAATAGACAATCACTTGTGGTTAATTCACCAATTCCTGTGCAGGAACAAAGTACTCTTCAGTTCAAGGCTTGCTAGAATAGAAAAAGCTTCAGGGTTTCGAGATACCAGGAAATCACAACGTACCTCCCCTAATCATGCTAGATCTCTTACGACTAAATAACAGCAGTTTACAGTCCCTGGAGCTCTCTGAACATAGCACCCAACCAAAAAACCAAACCAAAAAAACCCAAAAAATCAGATTAAGCACTGATAAATTTACTAGCTCTGACATGGCCCAGGCTATTTATAGAAATCAGTGGAAATAACTGGCCAAACACCTCTTCAAACAGAAAAAATGCTGTTTTGCCATTTGAGCCATTTGTGCTCCCAGGTAGAAAAATGACACAGAACCATATGCTAACAGTTGTCCTCCACCAAAAAAGGTACTTGGCCTCCTACAGAAAATTACCAGGAAGTCCCATATTTGAGAAATACACTAGAATTCTGCAGACAGCTACACGACAACTTTGCAGTGAGGAAACACTTAGACAAATTTAAAATAAAGATTTGTGCTAGCACACATTTGGACACGCATGCAAGTATATCGCAGCGTTCAAACAATAAATGGAGCGTGCATTTGAAATAATCAAACTGTAAGTGACGCTGCTTGGGTAAATAGCGTCCAGGGTTGCCACTAATGCCGTAGCCTCAGTGAGGACGGAAATGATCACAGTTTTTCCAATGAGAGGGAAGTTATATAAACCTGGAAAGTGCTTAGCTACTATCGGGCTGCAGTAGAGAAGTATTTTTCTATTTCCCATTTCCTACACGTACACAAACCCCACAGCCCAGCAAAGGGTGTTCAAATGGAACGAAAACAAGAGGCATCAGTCATCCCTTTGTAACGGAGCAGCAGAGGAAACAAGATTAGATGAAGGTTCAGGTAAGCATGAACCAGCTACGTTTCACCCTAGGATCTAGTTGGGTTGTTCTTCCAAAGAAAAAACTGTTGCAGTTTTTCCCCCAGGAAGGTAAAATTATTTTCCAGTTGCTAAGGCTTGAAGATTACCGATTCAAACTTCCAATTGAAGGCTTTAGGAAGACAGAGCTAATTTTTGAGAATCTGTGGACCCAGTCTATTCCTGGACTTCACCACGTAGTTAAAATGTAACTTTGAAAGAGAAAAAGTTTTGGTAAATGTTAAAGACTAAAAGAAAACTTCCAAAATGAGTATCCTCAAGTAGAGATTACTACTGACCCCTAGTGTAATGTTAAATACATTGCCACTTGTCAAATAGTCTACCAGACCATAGCTCATGCTTAAGGTGAAGCAGCAATTGCATTTCAGCTGATTCTGGGGGAATGTGGAAAGGGAAGATGTTACAGGACTCTTGTTTGGTTTTATTTGGTCAGTGTGAAGCTGTTTCATGTGTCTAGCTCTAAGAAATGAAATAAAGTAAAAAAAATCCTCTTTTAAAAATAGTGACTCCACATAGAATAAGAAATTTTGAATAGATTTTTTTAAAAAAGTGATTGTTGATACTCAGTTTTCATCCTTATTTGCATCTTTCATCTGTGCCAGAATTGGAAATGGCAGACAAAAGGGCAATACTGCACATCTGTGGTCTCTGTAAGCCAGACACAAGGCTCCGTACATGAAGAATTTAACTCTGATCACACTGTCTTAAAACTCTGTTCGACTTTACATAAAGACCTTTCAGAATGGTACTGCGTATCTGAGAATTTAAGTTACTAGAGATGAGATGTAAAAATTTAACAGCACTTATATACAAAGCCCAGGCAGGTTTTTACGCCAATTTTTGCAATAAGTAACCATGTATTCACCTGGTTTTCTTACGTTTCTGGGTTTGGTGGTTTTTTTTCAAAAGCCTTAAATAAACCAACTTGAGCCTATAGGTAAAGATGCCATCTGTTGAACACTGAATTAAAGCTATCTGTGCTATTGGGCGACAGGCATAAAACTTGAACCTTTACCTGTATGACTTTTTGATATCATCTGAAGTGGCATTCTTGTCCAACCCCAGCACGTGGTATAACGATTCTCCAGAGGTAGAGAGCGAACGTTGCCTCTGGTCTGCCATCTTGAACTAACCTGGAGAGAGAACCGGCCCCTGCCTAAAAAGAGATTAAGAAAGGCTTAAGCAACGAAGAACACAGACCTCAGTAACCAAATCAGCCTTGAAAACAGAGTTTCCATGTGAAAATTCATCTTTTATAAGGTTTAAAATGTGCTTTGAAAAGAAAAGGCTCTTAACATCTGTGGAAGTTAAAAAGTTTCAAAACTCAGTGATTTATCAGTGAAAACAACTATTACGTTTTCAGCACAACACCAGGCACCCTAGAATCACTACTGAATATACTCAACCCTTCTTTCCAAAAACCCCAAATCAACAGCTGAGGTACACCTATAGATATGTACTACATACACATCCCTAAAGCTACTTCATCTTCTTTCTTAGTCTTAATATTAAGATAATTTATTTGTGACAATACCTATAAAACCAACCTGACAACAGATAGGTTGCTATTACGTTGAGGCTGCCTTTTTGCACCACACTTGCACAGGGATAAGTGACTTCATTTGTATTTTTAGTTGCATACATTCTGTTACATTAAAAAAAAAAAAGATAACAAAAAACCCCAAACAAAGAAAAAAACCCCTCCATGCACCCTCCAAAACCCCAGCCTCCCAACTCATCACTGACACCAGGTCGAGCAGAATCCTTTAGACAAAATCCAGTTTGACTAGGTCTGTGCATCCCACTAGGAAAGAGGGAATGCCTGCCTGCCCACTTAGAGAAGAGGAGGTCTCCCCTCTCATAATGTAAAGTCATGGATCAACCATTTTAACAGATTTACGGTTAAAGTCATACTACTTGAATGTGAATTAACCTCCAGCTCCTAATTCAAATGTGACAGACCCTAGGCCCTGTGCCATGCCAGGGACAGATACAGTTATGTCCTCTAACATCCTGAGGAGATTAGTGTTTGCCACTCTTTAGCTGCAGGACTGCAGCAAGGATGAGCATCGAAGAGGAGACTATTGGCTATTTTTGGATTATGTCATTACAGTTAGCCTACACCAGATTATGTAGTCTTTGAAAAAGATATTTAAAGCACCAGACTTTTCTAATTTAACCTTTACCTTATATAACTAAGTTAAGAACTTCAGCTTTTAAAAGGCTACCTGAAAGAAATACTCTCAGACATCGCATCTTGCGCTGCCTGGTTCGTGGTATGACCTCACAGCGTTGACGCGCTTCACAAGAACCACCGTCCTGACCGTACCGACGCGCGGGTATCGTCAGGCCCGTACAAGCGTGACTAGGTGGCAAGGACGTGGATATAGACGTTACGGCGTTCTTGTTCACCTCGGAGCCTGCTTGTTAACCACTCTTCTGCATTTGGCCTCTCCAACTTTAGATCAGTTTAGCACTGGGCACTGTGTCCAGGTTCTTTGACTGCAATACAACAGCTAAACTAGGAAACTCTCATCTAATTCCCTTCAAGTCGTCATTGGCAGCTCTGGTAAGTTTAATTGAAGGCTACTTAATAAGGAAGCTATAAATTATTATTAATAATAATAAAAGGTCTAATCCCTAATACTTTGGCTAAGAATTCAAAATACACCCTGAATCTGGAAGGTGAATATGCAGGTAGGGAGAGAAAATCTTTTCTTTTAAAGGATACTGTTCAGCTACCAAAAAGTTTCTATATGAGAGGAAAATTATTGAGTGCTGCAAGACACAACACAACCGATTCACTTATTTGGGCACAATCTGATTCAGTGAAAGAAAGAAAAAAAAAAATCAGGAAAGAAATCCCACACCCAGGAATACACCAGGCGCAACCCTCCGCGACGGCCTTTTCCCATCCGCAGCTATGGGTCCACCCGGCCGCAGGCTCCCACCCCCTCCACCCGAGCGGTCCCGCTGCTGGGGTCAAAGACCGATGATCCCGACGTCTATCCGGTAATCTAGCTAATCGCCCAGGCCTGCTCCCCCGCACAGCTTCTCCTGCTCTCCGACCACCACGGCTTCCTCGCAGCCTCCCTAGGACGCTCTCCCGCAGCTCTATCGCGCCGGTCCCCCGCCAGCAGCATCCAGCCGAGGGACCTGTGGGATTAATCTGAAGTCGGGGAGGGGGAAGGAAGAAGGAAAAAAAAAAAAAAAAAAAAAAAAAAAAAAAAAAAAAAAAAAAAAAAAACCTCACATTTTGANAAGTGGCCCTAATTCACAGTACTGAAAGCTGCTCTGTATTTTCAAAAAGTGTTGTATTCAGCAGCAACAAGCCATTTGCTACACATTCTAACCAAGCAGGATGCCCTGAAGAGGTTTCTCTCCGAAGGCTCTGAAGAAAGGTAATCCCCCGGATTAAACAGCACAGTTTTAACCATCTGTGTACCAGAATGTCCTGCGTTACTCAGCTTTACCAGAAAACACAACTGTTTTCAGCATGACCAGGTAAATATAATTGGTACCGCCTTGCTGAAAGGCTTCGCTTAAACCTGAGAGGTTATACAGGGAAGCCAGCCTTAACATTTTAAATGTATCAATGGTAAATTGAACCTTAGAAAGACCAAATTTCTTTTTAACTTCCCAAAAGAATCCTATCACGTTTCACTAAACCGGTGATACCTTAGTTTCTGCCAGGTCTGCGGACCCTTTCGTGAGTTGTATTTAATGCATCAAAATGGCAAACTACTATTACAGCCCAGAAAAACAAGTAGTTCTCCGCCAGTTGAGGGAATTAAATACTCACAGAACACCCCAATGAATGCCAGCACCAGAAAGAGTGACAGCAGTCCGCTGGCCAGAAGCGGGGAGGGAGGACTAAAACTTGATCTGACCCCACCGCAAGATGCTGCAAAGAATTTAACTGGAAGGGGGCGGCGAGGGGGGATCCACTTTTCCACGAAAATGTGCCTCGCTGCGCGGCAGGGCGGAGGGCGGAGGTTGCCGACACTGCTCGCACAGGGAGCAGATGCTTGTAACAACGCCGAATGGCAGCGCTCAGATCCCTGCTAGAAAGAGCCGCCTCGCAGCAATAAAGGGATGGAGGGGTACGACGGACGGTATCAACAATATTTCGGTGGTGTTAGCATCCGAAAGCGGGCTAACAGCGGTACTTTCCATTTCCCTTCAAGGATGAAGCATTAAGTATTTATTCATGAACAAACCTCTAGAAACTGTAAAGTACCAAGCTGCCTAAAATATCACTTTTCCCATTTCCAATGAATTCTGTACATTTTCCCACGTAAGTCACACAGGCGCAGCCGCTCACTTGAATTCCCTTGCTGGAGAAAAGACTGCTTTTGAAAGGAGTTGTGGCTGTTCAGCTCCACTGATAAAAATCAGAAGGGGCAGAGGAAAGCAAACAACGTTAACTTTAAAAATGCTACTACAGCAGGACGTTGGGGTACAATCTTCACCAGAATTCTAATTGTCTTAATACCTGTACCTTCGTAAGTTTAAGTTACTGAAAAAGAAAACAAACAAACAAAAAAAATCACACCATGAATGAACACGCCAGTGCACAGACCTTGGAATACGTGCTGTTGGCAACAATTTTAGTCAAGTGTCTATCTTCAGTGTAGGAAATCCGGCTGCCAACAGTTGTTCCAAAAAGTGAAATCCCGATGTAACGGAGAAAATCCACCACCTCCTGATCCGGTAAATGACACTTACCCACTAGATATAGGATAATGGAAGGTCATTAACCTTAACGGATACCCTCTATCCAAACTGCGCGTTTGCAAAGAAGTTTGGTGGAAACCAGAAGAACAAAACAGCTTCCCAGTCTTTCCCTGCGTCGCCAGTAACACAGAGACTAGAGAAATCCCCAAAAGGGACAAATAAGAAACAACAGGAATGAGAAAGACAAACTCAAAGCCACGCTGGAAGCGCTGGACAGGAGAAGAGGCAGGCTGCCGTCCTAGCACAGCCCAACGCCGCCGAGGCACCGACCCTGCAAGTGTCTGTAACACAGACTACCTGCCACGTTGCTCTGCAATTACAGCTTTAAGAGCATATTAGCAGACAATTAAAGAGCCTAGCTTGGAAAGGATGTTTTGCAGCTCTTACAAAAATGACGTCTAGTCGATGCGTTATCATACAACTTTAGGAAGTACTAGAGTATTTTAGGAAAGATCTGTATTCCACAAAGCACTTCTGCTTACCGACTACATGGTAAAATACCATGTCCATTAAATCTAAGATGACTAGCTTTCCAAAGATTAACACCTGTAGTTAATTTCCTGCACTGGCAATCTTAAACTGAATTACTCTACCTCAACCAGTATTTACTAGTAAAAGTCTAAATAAAAACATCAAGCCAGAAAACACTTTAGTAAATATTGATTTTTATATATATATAGCACCACTGGCCTCCGCATCCCATCCATCTGTCTCAGATTCATTTAGAGTCATTCTCACAATCTGGTATTTTTTGAGGGTGGGAAAAAAAAAAAAA
>VZTL01009465.1:380-17485 GCA_013400535.1 Scopus umbretta
GGGACTTCTGCACTGTAGACATTAAGGGCTCTATTTAGTTACCTACAAATAGATATGTAGTACCCATGACACCCATAATAACTGGCAGATACAACACAGTTACAAAGAGACCGGTGTGGTTCTGGAACAGCAGCTCATAACCAAGCTGTATAACCCAGTTCATCTCAAATGGCACAAAATGTCTGTGTTTAGGCAACCGAATCAACCCACTGAAGCTGGATGTCTGAATCCAGAATGGAGTTTCATCTATATACTAGGAATTGTGGAAATAATTTTGTTCTTTCCCCTTACTTTTCCTCAAGACCCCACTTGTGGAAGATCTCACCAGTTCTGCCAAAGACACGCTTCTGTGGGTTTCTGGCTCTGCCCCAGAGAGGACAGTGGCCACACACAGAGGCAATGGCACTCCATTTCTTTCCACAGACAAAGCTTGCAGTGAGTGATTTTATCACCCTGGAATTTTAGTCTCATTATTGGTGACAGCATAACATTCCACCACTTTTTCTGGTGTCATGATTCACAAGCGCATGAGGCAGGGAAGGTGTGAAATTACTGAAATTGCAAACCTAGAGCCTATATATGCCTAGTAAATAATTGAAACTCCTGACAAATGACTAACGTAGAGTACCTACTATCAGATACGTGGAAGCAGGGCTGGGAAATACCATGCTAATACTATGATGTGATGGCCCTTTGTCTCCGGTAGTACCTGGACAGGCCTGGTCTGTGACTCACTGTTCTCCTTCGAGGCAGGAGAGGGCAGTAGTAGCACACGCATTGACCCATCTGTCCCCTTTACAAGTACTCTGACTGCAGTAGGACATGGCTTATCCCTGCATTATCTCCAGACCTCTTTATCAGTTTGCTGGCGCTTTTAACTGATGGAAGGGGGAGAAAGTAAGTTGGTTTCTTACAAGTGCAGGATAATAGCCTACAAGCCCAAAATTCATGGGGGTTAGGAGTAATGCACGTTCATGACTCTCCACTTCAGTAGAATCATAGAATCATAGAATTGTTAAGATTGGAAAAGACCTCTGAGAACATCTAGTCCAACCATCAACCCCTCCCCACGCCACCCCCCCAAAAGAAAAAAAAACAAAAAACAAACAAACAAAAAAACCCCAAAAACAAAACACTAAAACACCATGCCTGCTAGACCATGTCTTGAGACTGAGCTCTTAGACATCTAGTAGTAAGGGAGGGTGAGAAAGTAGGTATGAAGTGGTGAGAAAGAGTAGTGAGACTCTTAGGTGTCTCTCAGTCGGACAGCCTTTGGGCATGACAGTTACCCACTGATTGTTACAACCCATGGCAAAGTGATCTCTCCTTAGAGCCAGAAAAGGAGGAGGAAGATTATCATTATGGCTGAGTTGCATTTTATAAATGAGGCAAATCCTCCGGCTGGGACAACTTACACTCTTAACTCTTGCTTAGGTTACAATGCCCAGCAGTACAATCAGATCTTACGTAGTTAGAGGGGCAGATTGTTAATGGGCTATACAGCCATGGGGAGACACAACTTGCAAAGAGGAGCTGCTTCTTGCCAGCTGGTTTATTCTCGTGTCTCTGAAACCCCTTGGGCCCTTAAAACAAATGTGTATGTAGGTAAGAATAAAATCACATTCCACTTATATTCAGGGTGCCGGGCCATCTTGCCAGGGTGCTGGGCGATCTTGTCTAGACTGAGCTCTTGCCTAGAAAGGTTGGACCAGATGATCCTTGGGGTCCCTTCCAAGCTGGTATTCTATGATCCTATGATTATATTATTCCTTTTAACCTACAAGGGACTCAGGAGCATGATGTGTGAGGTGTCTCATCACCTTCACAACCAGCAAATGTCCCCTGAACCACATGGTGCTCTGCTTATCACCCCAGGGAAGGATCACAGGCTATATTCATGGGATTCACAAGCCCGAGATGTTTCAATGCATGTTGTCTCTGGGTCACGTTCAGGGCAAAGAGCTCTGGATACAAGAGGGACACCAAGGCCAGAAATCTTGTTCCCCACAAATAGGCAAAGCAGAAGGACATTGGGATACAAAGGACAATCCTGTGGCTGGACAGCTTTCTCCCCTATGGCAGGGTAATTTCTGTGTTGGATATATCCCAGCCTGGATGATTCCCAAACATTTCTAGCACTGGGGGAAAGAGACAGATGATGGTTTGGGAGCTCTGGTTTCTGTCCTCAGCTCTCCTGCAGCCTTACTGTGTAACATGGCAGTAAGCACAGGAAGACTATGATTACATTCAAGGCTACTCCATGCAGGCATACCACACACCTAGTGCAGGTCTACGTTGTTCCATGCAGACTGTTTATTCCTGTTTCCCATGGCTCATGAAGGCTAATTCCTCCCTCATCAAGGCTAATTAACCTAGAAGAAATGTTATCCTAACATGAAGTTACTGCTTCAGGGGGGGTGAGTGGCTCGTTCAGAGCAAAGTCAGGTGTCTCTGTGTCTTTAATGGCTTCAGCAAAGCTCCCCTGCGTTGTTCCATCTCCTTTGACTTCAGGGGAACTCGCAATTTCCATCCAGAGAGGATCTGTCCCTCTGCAAACCAGCTCTCCCTCAACAGAATAAAGATAATTATCGTACAGTAACTCGTACTTCGGCATAAGCTTAGGTCTCCTGCTCACAGGCAAACAGGAGACAAAGCCACTCTCTGTCCTATAGATCTTACCACGTAATAATGTCCTCTCCTCTCATCTAAACCGAAGCATCTGAGAAGATGTACATGCCTCCTTAACTGCAGGCAGTGAGAGAATAGCCACTAAAACCTCATTGCAGTAAATAACGTTCCTCTTACAGCAGCTCTGAAGAGGATTGCTCTCACTTGCTGTCAGTGAGTACTGTTGTGATAGCAGTCACTGCAATCCCGGCTCCATACTCCCACTCCTCCCTTCCCCAGCCCCCAGGTCCAAAATGGAGAGGCGTCAGACGGATTTCTTTTTTAGTTTCCCCTCCCTTCTTACTTTGTCGCTAGGATCATCTTTTTCCTCGCTGTCTGCTCTTTCTGTTCCATGTGCTGTCTGGCAATATGCTCTCCTACCGCCTTGGCAGGGAACTCTGTTTCACAGGTGTAGCCAAAATCTCTGGCCAAATGTAATGCTTCCCCTGTAGGCAAACAAAATGGGTCAGTTAGTTTTTAGGGTTGTTATCATTATTATTATTATTACTATTATTATTATTAAGTTTACATAATTTCTTCCACTCTTAAAAAAATAATAGTACAATGACAAATCACTTTTGTAGACATTCATTCCCAATCTCAGTTACAGATTTCAGCCCATTTGGCCTGCTCATGCTTAGTCATCAGGTGGTGCCAGCCAGACGATGAGGAGGATATTCCTCTCATGAGAAAATACTAGTCAAGACACTTGGGTTTAGCTCCTTACCCTGCCACCAGTAAGTACTGAGCAGCTGCTCAAGTTTTGTAAGCCCAGTTCATCACTGATATTTAAGGCATGGAAATTAGTGGAAGGTAGGAATAAATCACTCTAAAGAGCTGAGATTCAGCCATTGGTGCTTCTATTCTCAGTTGCTAAAGGAAGAATAGTCATCTACCTCAGGAGAGAGCTGTGGAGATAACATCCATTTTAGCATATTTGCTTAGGAGTTAAGCCAGCAGGCACAATGCAAGTGCCCCACACTAAAGATGAGCAAACCCCACAGTAGAACATAAGAAACCATCCTGTTTCCAAAAAGATTGCAATCAGAATTGACCAGACAAAACAAAAAGGAATGGCAATGAAGATCACTGTTGCTGTTTTATCACTGGGGAAATCAAGGCAAAGGGAGTATGTGGCTTGGCTAGGCTTTGTGAGAAGTCTGTGACAGAGGCAGGCACTGAGCAACTCTCTACTACTACAGAGACTGGACACTATAATCCAACTCCATGCTAGGTGCCAAATGCCTTTGGAAGAACCTGCCCCTCTCCACTAGCTTAGGGAACCCAGAACTTTATTTTAGAGTTTACTGAACACTCTGGCCTGTGTGCTGTGACACTGACAACCTTGGTGTGGGATTTATCTTCTCAAACACAGCTGCCTGGAGTGTGAGCATCTGTGCCTAAGTTAGTCTTTCCCTAGTGGGAAAGAGGCACTTCCAGATAACACTTGCTCTCATCTCATCATAGAAGGTAGAAATAGGTCAGCTATCTGAAGTGTACGTTGAAGTACATCTGTATGAGTGACTAACAGATATGGGTTCCAGAATAGTTTTGGGGTTAGGGTGTTATGGGTTTGTTATTTTCTTTTTCTTTTGTTCAGAGTTGTGTATTTGATTGTCATCATGAGAGGTGGCATTGGAACATGGCTTTTTGGAGACCAGGCTGATGGTCCAGGTGAACAGTTAGGAGGGATTCAGGACCTGTAACACCTCCCTCTGAGAACATGTGTAGCGAAATTAATCTGATTAAATGTCAGTATTGACCTCTGACCTAATAATTTCAAGTCAATGGAGTCAAACTAGCACTTGAAGCATGTATCATCCCATACTAAAACAGAAGCCAAAAGCGGATCAGAGGAATTATGGAAAAGTCCAGGTTAGAAGGGAACTCAACCTTCAGTTGAAAGTATGGCCTTAGATTAGGTTATTCATGTCCTTTGCAAGCCTAGTCTTGAATATTTTCAGCCATGGAGATTTCACAGCTTTTCTGAGCAACCTAATGAGATGTTTAATTATTAATTTAATTTAATTGTTAATCACCCCAGAAGTGCTGATTTCTCCCTCTTGACTACAATGTGCCATGAGAGGATAGATACAGTTACAACAGAGATGGTGAGACAAATCCCATCCCCAGCGAGTCTGGGTCTGCTTTGCACAGACCTGGCCAAGCCAAGGAAGATGGAAACTTCCATGGGAGCAGTGGTCCCGTGCCAGGGGCAGCATGAGACATAAGGAACCACGTGTACTGACCTCTATTCCAGACTCTATTTTCCACCTTTTCAGAGTTTATTGTCTCCCCTTCTATCATTGGAGTTTTACCAGAAAAAAACACCTTTTGTTTCCACAAACAAATACTTTGTTGTGTGTTTATCCAACCTAATTGGATACAGGTACTAGTAAAATACATATGCTACTCCAAGGGAATTTGTTTGCTAACACCAGTCAACAACAACCTTCACAGCTGTAACTAATTTTACATGCAAAACTTCAAAGTTTATACTCAAAATCACCCGCCCTATTTGAATTTTTTGAACAGGATTTCCAGTATGCCTAAAAAGAATAAGAAGTTAGCAAGTAACCACTATCTTTGAGTTGAAATGAGAAACAGTTTCCACTTAGTTTACAGCTTCTGGCAAATTAAGATAATTTTCAGTGAAATTAAAATGGATTTCAGGGGTATGTTAACAGTGAGTCAGAATGAACAGGCATATAGCTGACTGCCAGTTTTGTATTTAAAACATCTATCCCAGTCTTTTTCATGCATGAGAAAGAGTACAAATTTAAGCCATAGCTTCTAAATTTCTGTGGAGGTGCTTCAAAATTTCTATTTCAGCTATGATTTTACTCTTCCTTAAATAAAGACTTAAAGAGTAAGTCCATTGCAGAAGAGCACCAATTTTCGCTTTTCAAACACACTCCATTAAAACCCTTGATAGGTTTGTTTTCATGCCAGCATGGAATAAAGATAAAAGCCAAAATCTTTGAAGCTGTCACCAGGCAGAATTACCATTCTCCAGACAGCTCTATCCTGGTCCCAGTCAGACCCAAGTAACAATACAAAGAATGTGGTCAGCAAAGAATTTAAACATTCAGCCATTGGAAAAGTCTTGGTTTCTTCAAGAGAGCAAAACTTTATCTGATGAAATGTAGGCATTTATTTAACGTGGTCAACAACAGACAGACTGAAGTTTGTATGTTTTCACTTAATGTCAAAAAAAGGAAATGAAAATATGAATTGTCATTCAAATTTATCTTTACAAAGATGGTGCATATTATTTACTAGAGCTGAGAAAATTACACTAAACTGTTTTGATGATCTGAGAAAATGGTACAAAAGTATAAAACGTGTCCATTTTACCTGGTGCAGGGATTGTGATTGTAATTGAATGCTAATGGTATATGAAGAGATAAAATCATGAGCAAAAAGAAACAAAATAATTTATCTGCTTGTGGATATAGATAGGTAAAAATGTAGATACAAATGTAGCTCTTGTGTTTTGTGAAATAATAAATTAAAAAATGTTTTAAATATATTTAAAAACAATATTTTTACTGGAAATGGAAAGCTGATGCATACTATGAGGGCAGAAATATGCATATTTATTCACGTAAGCATGCACTTCCATATGATACAAAGAGTAGGCATTCTAAATTACAACATCAAATTCTAAATAAAAATACAAATCTGGACATGAAAACGCTCTGCAGAATGTGATTTCTCATATCTCATCATTGAGCAAAGTTGTCATTTTGAACCTGGACTAAACGATGATTTCATATTTAGAAATGGATTATGATACACTTCTACACATATTATTTTTTGTTAATCTCAGAGAACAGACGTCCCTTGTATTACTCTACAGTAGGAAACAAGTCTGCTTGGTGGGGAAAACTTTGTACAAAATGTCATAAAAGATGTTCTTTTTTTTCTACATCATAATTTGAGCAAACATTTTTTCTAGGGGAGAACATGGAAATGTTGGAAATGTGGATAAACTGACCTTTTTTCTTCTGCCTTAGATTTGCTGCCTTCTGCCTGGCTATTATTCACATCAGGAAGGAGTCATACTAAAAGTAGAAACCCCTAAAATCCCTGTTTTTTATAGCCAGTTGCCTTGTTTCAGCCTAAAAATCAACTTTCCCTACATGCAATACCCCCAGCTCTTTCCTCCTGCAAAGACAAAGAATGGGCGTTGGGGATCATTGACTCTTCCTCCTTAAATCCAGCACACAGCTTTGCAACTCGAGGCAGCGCTACCTTTCCTATCTAATTTGACAATTGACCAGACAGCTTTGCCTGATGGAAAAGGACAGTTGCTGAAGCTGAACTGGCAGAGACGGCTCTGGAAAGCCTCAGTGGAGAGACCAGCCGTGTACCTTGACAGGCTTCTGTGGGCAGGTGCAAGGAGCAGCGTGGGTGTCTCCTGGGCCTAGCAAGAGTGAGAGCTGCTCCTCTGCAGAGTGAAGGCAGAAGCTGTGTCCCAGGATAAGGTTACTCGGTGTCTGAACCTCCTACTCTCTCTTTGGCTTTGTCTCCTCCGGATGCTTTACCCAGCGGAATTGCTACCCAGGGGGAGGAGGGATAGGCAGGGGTTGGAAGGAAAGTTTTTTTCTATTTGTAGGGTGAGAAGGGAAAAGGAACAAGTGGCAGGATATTTAAACAAAGGCTGGTGGGGGTGAGGTGTCATAGGGTGAAAAAAGTAACCACTGGCCTATTTTTCTCAAGAATTTTGGTCCCCAAATGATGAATGCAGTCAATTCTATGTCTAGTAAATTTAGTGTCTTAAGTTGGACAGAAAAAAAATTCTAGATTTTTTTTGTAAGTGCTTTTTCTGATTTTTGTAAATAATCTCATGGTTTTAAATTCATTCGTGCATTGCTTTTACCTGCCTCTGCAATAACATTTATGCTATGTCTCTGCCTTACAAAGTGACCTGTCCAAACATGTGGGGGATGTCTACCCTCTTCTCACATCCTTTCTTGCTACTACTGGGGAGGATTTTTCACCTTTAAGCCAGCACTAAGTCTTAGCCTTGGCAGTGCTGGTATTTAACAGAGGAGCCTTTATCGTATTAGGTAAGATGTAGGAACTTTCCTTTTAGAGCTGGTAAGAAAAAAGACCTTTCCCTTCATCTAATCTAGGCACTAGAGGGCATCCCACACCTGCAGGTTGCACAAAGCTACATCCCATGCTCCTGTGGAGAGTCTTGCAGCGCTGAGCTCTTTGTCTTTCCACCCATCGTGCTGATTTATGTGGATGACAGCATAAAGAACAGAATCGACCTGTCAAAAAATTCTTACTCTGGGCCCCAGAAGTCCCTACCAAAGACACTAAAGATGCAACCTGACCAAAACAAGAGTAACAGTGAGCACCCAGCAGCCATGCTGAAACCCCAAAAGAAGTAAATTTGCAGAAAACAAGGGGCTACAGAATAGTTTTCATAAATTCTTGATCTTCACATGACCACCACAGCCTAGAAATTCACTGCATTTCTTCTGTTGGACTTGGCAGTAGTCCCCAAAACTCAATAGTTTTAGTTTATTTAGAGGAAGAGAAGTCTTAGTCATGCCAGAGACTTTCAAGACAGCTTTGGTCAGTATACCTAATCACCATACAGCTAATTTGGCCTTTTCCCACCTCAGACAGATACTCAAGGGGTTGAGCACATTCCTACCTTACAGAAATATTAAAGACCTCAATACATTGAAGACTGTGAGGACCTTCAGTAATAATAAACTTAGAAACACATAAAGTTATCAAAAGTGACACAGTCCTGGGTCCTTATGAGAAGTCCACACAGTGCACCTGTTATTTAGGGATTTAATAAGACTAATAAATCATTATGTCAATTTGTACATTGACATTACACGGTAAAAAAAAACAATGCTGTTTTCTTCACATTTTCTTCTCCTCTAAAACCTGGAATAAGCCTGTTTCTTTCCATTTCTGCCTCCTCCAGCAGCAGGAGCTATTGAGGGATGGGTTTCTTTGCAGAGACCGTGCTACAAGTTAGTACCACTTGGAAGTAATATCTGCATGTCCAAAGGGGGGCTAGCTTATACCACAAAGAATTCAATGAGCACTGCCAAGTTTCACTGATTTCATAGGCAGAAAATGAGCTTCATTTTGTTTTTTGTTGGAATGTTAATGCACATGGTGGTGCCTTTTCCAAAAATTCCAGTAACCAAAACTCACGATTAGGATGTCTAGGCAAACAGGCCTCTGTCAAAGTGAGCTCAGTCTCCTCAGTATATATCTTTCGGACTCACATTAAGGTGGTCCAAGAAAAAAAGCAATGCCATCAGCTTGATAATAGGTTTGCTATTGGCTTTGAGTAAAGGGCAGGGAGGCAAACACAGCTCCATCCCTGGGAAAAAGGAACCTAATTCTGAGTTAAAGTAAAGGTACTTTGCCATCGATCCCAGGCCAGCAGTTGAAAGAGGTCTTCCTCCCTCTCAGTCTCTTCTAATGAATAAATAGCTGACCACATAGGTCTGTTTATTCTTCCCTCCTAAGACCCAAGATTCATGAAGGACTGTGAGGGTAGGAATAGCCCTTACTCCTCTAAACTGAGGGAGAAAACTCCCTTTTCTACAACTGTAGCTCCATCATGGCTTTCTCTTTATTACAAGCAGGTGTGGTATGGACACACCTGTGTTTCAGAGCAGCCCCGTTGTAGTTCTGCGAGCTCCGTGGTACCTGAGAACCTTAGTCCACCCTCTTGGATGGTGAAAAACATCTATTGTTGTGGATTCAGCACTATTTCTCCATTCTTTGAGATATTAAAAACCTATCTAGACAAGGTCCTGAGCAACCTTTTCTAACTGACCCTGCTTTGAGCAGGAGGATTGGACTAGAAGATTGCCAGAGGTCCCTTCCATCCCCAACCTTTCTGTAACTCTGTGATTCTGTGGTAATATGTGCTGAGACCTTAGCCTACTTGCCTAGGTCTGTATGGACCTTTCAGGTTGTGATCCTAGAAGGTGTTGACCTTCAGGATAAGGTGAGTGTTCTCAACATCAAGGAGGAGGGATCTGAAATTCCCAGAGCTGCTACTTGCAGCCAGGCAACAAACTGAGTACTTAGTGGATTCACCCAGAATAGAAGAGATTCAGGTAGAGTTTCTTCCCTTTGCCTGAGGGGTTTGAACCTGCATCTCCCAGCTGAAGGTTTAAAGAGCCCGGCAGTATTTGGTGAATGATATTTAAACAACAAATAAAGGCCAAGAAAGTATCTCCTGGGTCTGTCTAGAGTTTATCTGAAACAGATTTCATTCATGTACATGTGTGGGGAAAAGTCTTGTCTAAATATTATGCTTTCTTATGGGGAAAAAAAAAAAGATCACATTTTTGGATCAGCTCCAGGAAATTCACAAGCTAAAAAAAAAGGAAGATAAACAAACCTACTTATAGAGTTGGTATAAGACATTCATCTCTCTCACAACACTTGGATCATCGATTTGTAAGTCAGATCCCAGCACAGAAAGCACAGATCAATGCTGAGGAAACTGCAGGACCAAACCACTTGCTGGGAGCCAAGACACCTCAGAGTGAACTTCCATTTTGCCACTCACTCTGACTGTGCCTTTAGGCAAGTCAGTTCTCCTCTTTGTAGAAAACACAGATTATGACATTTAACACTGTGGCTGAAAAGTGTTGTATACCAGGAAACATTTTAATTATATTTATATTATATTGCAGTATTATAAAGCCTACCTTCTACCAAGGAAGTCAAAAGTGTGACATTTGCTGCTTTTCTTCTTCCTGCAGGCAAATTCAGTCCCAGTCTGTCTAATTTTTCTCGCAAGCAGCGTCCTCCATTCTTGGATTTTGCTCTATCATGAGAGAACAGTAAAAGAGAGAAACTTGTCTTTATTCTGCACTTTTTTCCCCATGTTAATATAAGTCTATAATTTGTACACACCTTATTGACAAATATGTGGGGTAATGCCTGCACTAATGACATCAATGGAAAAATCTTTCAGAGCTGTATTCTTAACATCCTGCTCGCACTGTGAGAGTGTTTCATGTTGGTTCTTTGACAAAGTTAGACATTTTAACACCTGTCACAGGGGCATCAGGTCTTCAGATGGCTTTCCACCTCGTGAAACTCATGGTCCTGATTTGGGCATAGAGCCTGGGATTGCAATGACTGAATACAAATACTGACAGTGCAGTCATTTATATCTGATTTAGCCACCCCAGGCTCCCAAGACAATCAAGAGACAAACATGCATTTCTAGAACGATATTAAACAGATGTCTAGAATGAGGGGACTTTACCTATTTCTTTCACCTAACTATAAAAGGAAGCCAGATGGCTACTCAAATGTAGACATCTGTGTGAAACTCAGCTCCAGCTATCCCTCTGTAATATATGTAGAGATCTGGGTAATTAGAAACGTAGCCTACTGTCCTGGTTTCAGCTGGGATAGCGTTAATCTTCTTCCTAGTAGCTACTATAGTGTTGTGTTTTGGATTTAGGATGAGAACAATGCTGATAACACACCAATGATTCAGTTGTTGCTGAGCAGTGCTGACACCAGGCAAGGACTTCTCAGCTCCCCATGCTCTGCTGGGGGCACAAGGAGCTGGGAGGGGGCACAGCCAGGACAGCTGACCCACCCTGCCCACAGGGCTATTCCATACCATACGGCGTCACGCTCCGTATAGAAACTGGGGGGAGTTGGCCGGGGGCAGCGATGGCTGCTCAGGGACGGGCTGGGCATCGGTCAGCGAGTGGTGAGCAATTGCATTGGGCATCACTTGTTTTGTATGTTCTTTTACCATTATCATTATCATTATTATTATTATCATTATTACCTTACCTTCTTTTTCTGTCCTATTTAACTGCCTTTATCTCAACCCACAGGTTTTACCTTTTTTTTTTTTGATTGTCTCCCCCATCCCACTGCAGAGGGGAGGGTGAGCAAGCAGCTGTGTGGTGCTTAGTTGCCGACTGGGGTTAAACCACAACACCTACAAAGCCCAATACTTACAAGGAAGAAGGATAGGGCAATAGGAAATGTTGAAGCTAAAAACCCAGCCATCATTGGTTATCTATGCCCGTCCCAAATGCCCACATCGCTTTGTTCTCACAAAATGGTTCCTGGTGCTTCCCACACCTGCTTTTCTGCAGTAACTCAGTGTTTGAAGCATTTGAGACACAGCCACTGATGCTGCAGCCATAGGTTCAATGTCTTGCTCAGCCTGAGGGAATTTTAACCTGTGTCATTTAGACGAATGCAGCAGCCAGCTGGCAGCAAATAACTAATGTTAAAATGCTTAAACTTTGAATAGAGCAGTGACCGGGACCCAGATTTCTCTCATCCCAAAAGAATGACCTGGTCATTAGATAATAGTGTCATCACTACAGTTGCACCTTTGCTTTTGTCCAATAAATATTTGATTAGCCCCAAATGTGATTGAGGGTCCCTCAGGTTAGAATAACCAATCACTGAGTATTAAGCATGCCTAACTAGATGTTTTGACATGTGGGTGCAAGTTCCTTCAGGCAGAGGTAGGAACCAAACTTGGAATACCACCATTTGGATGGTTGTTTTTACCCACTAAGAGATACCACAACTTTGACCATGTGGCATGTCAGGAAATGTCTTCTGAGAACACTTTATTCTGAATAAAATCTAGGTGGGAAAATACCTAGACAGTCACTGCTGACAGGATGCAAACCCAACCCTGCCAGGTCTCAGGCAAACCATGAACGAGATTTGGTTTTCCTACATCTCTGCTGGTCAACTACACAGTGTTTGAGCCTGTTCTCTAGTTGTGACACCTGCAGGTATAGCCTGACCAAATCTACTCATTTACACTCTCTGCTTCGTAAAACAAAATTAACACATCCAAACTGCTGGCTGGGACTAGTCCCTGGCTTTTGCTAACTCCTGAACCATGCCCAGGGTTGATTTGGAAGAGTGATGTTTGATCTGTGTCAAATAGTTATGGGGATCATTCTAGCATTTTAACAGAAGAGAAAAATGAGTGCTCATGATCAGGCTGATGCCCTTGCATTCTTAATAGCTTGTACTGGTATTGATGAAGTCTGTGGTATGAGTATTTAAAATGAATATTTCTGTGACTATTAGCTGAAGACCCCTCGAAGGTGAAGGAGTAACAGAGGAAAGCTTTTGTGGATGTAGATTTTGGATTTCAATGCCTATAGAGGCAGGTAAATGGAGTTTATGCCCCTGAAACAATTTTACAATCTATAGTCCTTACTCCGCAAGATGGCTTGAGACAGCCCTTGGACTACTACATATCTTAGGATACTGCAGGTTGGTTAAAATGACTTTCAGTATAAGTACGGGGATCAGTGTGGCCTTCAGTGACAGCAGTGAAATAGCTGAATATGAAAGTCATAACTTTCCAGCTAGGTTTGATCAAAGGGCGTTCAAGTAGCTGATGCCATCTAAGTTGACACGGCAGGGACATTGCGACTTACATATGCCCAGCTGAATTATGGTTGCCTCCTTCTTTTCCACTTGTAATGTGAAGCACAGTCTGCCACTTTCCTCCTCTCTGCTACTGCTCTCTGCAGGTTTCTACTTTGGTCAGTGAAGGGTCAGAGGCAAAATTTTACTTAATTACTTGCTTCTCCTCCAGTATCTCACAACGAGAAAAACAAACCCAGCATATTCTGCTAAGTCTATCTTTTCTGTGCTCAAAAGGCATGCAAGGAGGAAGGGGAGAAAAAGGCATCCCTACACCTTCATGTTCTACGTTTATGATGAGTGAGGGCTGTAACTACTCTTGGTAAAACAATTTACTTTGAAATAGTTTCTCAACAAGAAGTCGGATTTGTAGCTCTGGTGAAATTTCCCACAAACTGAGGGTCTTTTTTTCTTTTCATTCAAAACAAGGCAAAGCAACACCTATCCATCTCTGATGGGTAATTGAATGAATTGATGGGGTAGAAAAAAAAATCAGTTCAGTAAAAATGTAATCTTTCTGTGAAAAATGTTGACACAATCTTAATTTTTCTCATATATTGAAAATTTTCCTAGAGACAATGTTCACTCCCTGTCCAACTCCTTCTGTTTACCCAAACTGTGACCACCTATCCCAGTGGGGAAAGAGAACAAAACCTATTTGGAAAATAAAATTACAGAAATTACAGTACTGTCTAGGACTTGTTATTCTCACCTTCAACTTACCTTCTCAAAATACCTCCTAAGAGGGAAGCATTGAGGCATTCTGGTGGTGAAAGGCGCCTCTTCACCTCTGCAATGGTCACTTTGTACTTCGAAGTGGAGCTGAGTAGAGATAAGCGACCAGGAACGGAGCAGAACAGGTCGGTGGGGTTAACAACGCATGTGCCACCTACAAAACAAAAGAAATGTTAGAGCGGGTGAAACCGCATATTTCATGTTTTGACAAATTCAATTGTGAAGAACAACTCTTGTTTACTTGTGGTTGGTTTTGTTGTGGTTTTGGTTTGGAGTATTTTGGAGGTAGCGGTTTTGGTTTTGTTTTTAAATATTGCATCACATTGTTGCTTTGAGAAAGATAAATGCATTGAAATTTCAGTCTGGGAAAAGTGAACTATTGGATCTTATAAGCTTTACAGTCAAATTAGATTATGGCTACTTCATTTGATTTCATGCTTAGTAAACATTACATATTGTCAGTCTTTCAAGTTTTGTATATAGTATGATTAACGACATAAGATTGAACCAGATTCAGGTTTTACTCAGGATTTTAAAAAAGGCAGTTGGTGAAAGATTGAGGACATTGGTTCTAATGAGAAATGTTCATTTTACCTCTCATAGCAGTGTTTAGGATAACAAAGATGCAATGGCACTATAGGTTTGCAGTCATTTGCAGACAGAATGGCTTTCCACGCCTTTGAACTCCTAGATACTCCTTCTAAAGTTAGGTCAAATCCTCAGCTGATGTTAATGATTGAAATCTATTGAGCTACATCAGTTTATCTCAGGTTAATTCTGGAATTATTTATTTCTTGAAAGTGGCAATCACTTGGCCTGGGTCTAAAACTGCTGAATGATCACCAAATCTTCCAATGAAGACTGCGATCAATAATTCCTCAGGCAAAATTGAGCTTTTAACTTAAAGTTAATATGTGAGAGAGCAAGAGCGAAAACTTTCTCTGCAACTGATCAAGAGGATAGTACAGACTCCCAGGGGAACAAAAATAATCTTAAGGACTAGCACATATTTCATCACCAAGTGCAAAACACTTTTCTTTGACCTGCCTTCTCCAACCTAACTACAATAAAAAATACTGTGGAAGAAATAAATCTTACCACTGCATGCACAATTCTTCCCTGGGGGAAAAATGAGAAAAAAGAATGAGCTGCATATGACAGTGATATAAAATATCATATAATTCAATGCATTACTAGAAGGAGTTTAGATGGTTTCTGTGAGGACAATGATATAAAGACCTTCTTAAAGCAGAATGAATCTGTGCTCATCATTCATGTTTAAAGGAAAGATACTGTATGTTTTAAACTACCACGGTAATTTCTTCTTTCCTGTCAGCACCCTAATCTTTTTACACTGCAAGAGCTCACTGTATTGTGCTTAAAAATTTTAGTTTGCAATCTAAATCCTGTAATGTGAATAGAATAGAATAGAATAGAATAGAATAGAATAGAATAGAATAGAATAGAATAGAATAGAATAGAATAATAGGGGGAAAAAAAGAAATTTAGACACGTTCCTAACACCTTTATTTTATCTTCTTCCACATGTAATCCTTCTCAAAATTAAGATGACTATGTATGTTCCAGTTTTAGTGGAGACAGAGGAATATAACTGAAGGATGAAAATTCATTAAAGGCACACTATTGGTTGCTTACATAAGGCAAACAGAATTTCTTTCCAAATATTTCAGCTCTTGAAGGTATATTTAAACATTTGTGCTGACAGCAAAACCAGAAAAGAACATCTCTTGGTATAAATCCCAGATGGGTGAGATCCTGACTCAGTACAGCAAGGTATTTAATGACTTTTTTAATTATGCTACAGGATAGATATTAAAGTCCACTTCTCAGACAGAATATAGAGACAAATCATGTATCACCAAACATATAGTCACATCAAGGGCACTGAGGCACATTTTCGCACAGCTCAAAGATAAAATTAATGAGATCATATGCTCAAATATAAGCATACGCTGGGGGAGGGGAACCTCAGTCCATCCCACTCCTACCAGTTGGATGCCAGTGCCAGAAACAGATGCCCAGAGCCTGGAGAAGGATCACAGGTCAGCAGGAGAGCACCTGAAGAGCAGCAGAAAGGAATTCCAGCCACTCCACCCAGTAAGTCAGCTTCAGCAGGGGCCCAATTTAAATGCCTCTATGCAAATGCACGTAGCATGGGGAACAAACAAGAGGAGTTGGAGACGTGCGGATTCCTGCAGGACTATGATCTTATTGGCATCACAGAGACATGGTGGGATGGCTCCTATGACTGGAGTGTGGAATGGAAGGATACAGGCTTTTTAGAAGAGACAGGCAGGGGAGATAAGGAAGGGGTGTCACCCTCTATATCAATGACCAGATGGAGTGCATGTAGTTCCATCTGGGGATGGATCAGGAGCTGGCCAAGAGCTTACGGGTCAGGGTTAAAGGGACACCAGGGAGAGGTGCCATTATAGTACAGGTCTGCTACAGGCCACCCAACCAGGAAGACTGAGTGGATGAGGCTCTCTATAAACAGATAGAAGCAGCCTCATGTTCGCAAGCCTTGGTCCTCATGGGGGACTTCAACCACCCTGGTGTCTGTTGGCGGGACAACACAGCAGGGCATAAGCAATCAGGGAGGTTCCTGGAATGTGTTGATGATAACTTCTTTCTTCAAGTGACAGAGAAGCCAATGAGGAGAGGTGCTATGCTGGACCTTGTTCTCACCAACAGGGAGGGGCTGGTGGGGAATGTGAAGCTCAGGGGCAGCCTTTGCTGCAGTGACCATGAAATTGTGGTGTTCAAGATCCTGAGGGCACTGGGGAGAGCACACAGCAATCTCGCTACCCTAGACTTCAGGAGAGCAGACTTTGGCCTCTTAAGGGACCTGCTTGGTAGAGTACCTTAGGATAAAGCCCTAGAGGGAAGATGGGCCATGAGAAAGCTGGTTAATATTCAAGGATCACTTTCTCCAAGCTCAAGAGTAATGCATCCTGACAAAAAGGAAATCAGGCAAAAACACAAGGAGGCCTGCATGGATGAACAAGGAGCTCCTGAACAAACTCAACACAAAAAGGATGCCTAAGAGGGTGGAAGCAAGGACAGGTAGTCTGGGAGGAGTACAAAGAAATTGTCAGAGCAGCCAGGGATCAGCTTAGGAAAGCTAAGGTCCTGATCAAATTAGATCTGGCCAGGGACATCAAGGGCAACAAGAAAAGCTTCATAGGTGCGTTGGTGATAAAAGGAAGAAGTCAGAAAATGTGGGCTCTCTCCAG
>VZTL01009467.1:9336-30306 GCA_013400535.1 Scopus umbretta
CCCATCAAATCCATGTCTCTCCAATTTGGAGATGCGGATGTCATGTGGGACAGTGTGAAATACTTTGCACAAGTCCAGGTAGGTCATGTCAGTTGTTCTTCCCTTATCCACTGACACTGTAATCCCACCATAGAAGGCCACCACAGTGGTAACAAATACTCCTGATTTCCATCAAGATAACCCCTCCAAGTTTTCAGGATTGTTATTTTCGTACTTACCGCAGTACTTCTAATTGCTTCTATTGCTGTACTAGGTAAAGATTCGTGAGACATTGTGTTTAGCAGCTCCCTTCCAAGTGAATTACACATCTCTTACCAACAGCCATGCGGAAGCAAAAGCTCAGAAATAATGAATACACTGTGCAGTGCCATTTTTGCCAGCCATGGGTTTCTCAGAACTGTACAATTTCCCCAGTGATTGCACTGTCATTATAATAGGTAATCATTAGATTTATCTTTTATATAATTTGTAACATCTTATAGTATTATATGTGCATTTATGTAGCCTCATTACTGCCAGGAGTCCTCTTTAACTGAGATGATAAGTAAATAAAGTAGAAATTACACACCAACAGGAACCTGGAATATGTTGTTTTACTGTATGTCTGAGCTCCCTTTAGCAAAGCTAATCTGCGCAGCAGTTACCATTATTTCTACCTCAGTGAGCACTTCCTAATTGCTGTGTTATTGCTTGTGAAGAAAATATATTATTAAAGTCCACAACTTATGACTTGTTGCACATCTATACATGGAAGGAAAAAATCTTCTCATTTCATCAGGCCTTAATAGGTTTTGAACAGGATGATCAGCTGAGGCTGTTTTTCTCTTGCGGATCTGTTCATTACCGTTTCATAATGTCAGTGGCTCCTTCTAACAGTCAAGATGCATTCATAATTTATTCAGAAACCTGAAAACGTTACTAAACCAAATCTACTTAATTCTCTATGAATCAGCTCAGGCCTATTTTGGTAGCAATTTGTAACGAACAACAATTATAAGCCCAAAGGAATCAGTATTCCTTTTTAGTTGTTAATGTTTTATACCAAATTATTGGTCCACTGCCAGATAATGATCCACAGAGCATTAGAA
Organism: Scopus umbretta; assembly: GCA_013400535.1. NCBI lineage: Eukaryota > Metazoa > Chordata > Aves > Pelecaniformes > Scopidae > Scopus > Scopus umbretta. The sequence continues at coordinate 10,425 of VZTL01009467.1, forward strand.
CTGTGTATTAATATTATCTTTACAAATGCAATAATACTCAGTGGAGGATAAAGTTTTGATGGACTCCTCTTGTGTGCTAGTTAAAGCTCCACATTGTCAGGAAAAAAGTCTGCATTAGCACTTTGTTCTGATGGGACTGCTAAGAACGGGGTGACCTTCAAAATTTGGCAATATAATCAAAATAGCAAACAGCAGCCACTGAAATTAACACAGAAAATAACTTGAGGATTTTTTCATGTTCAGAATTACTGAGATGCCACAGGTGTGCAGAAAGCAGGGCTTCAGGAAGGATTTTAGAAAACAACAGAATATTCTGCATTCTTCCAGTTAAAAGTAACAATGATGAGACTTATCTCTTTTAGTGAGGAAGGCAACAGTCAAGAATTCCTGAAAAGATGATCAACTTTCATTCACTCATGGCCAGATTATACTATTTTTGTCAGTTTTGAATACTGAGTACTACTTACTTTTACAGGATGTCTGGAGTAAAACATACAAATTGTTTTAAGAACTGCATTCCATAGCTTCTACCTGGGAATAATACCACACACTTACCCTAAGAACAAATATTTGCCATTTTTAAGTTGTCTTAATACATAGCCAAGATGTGGCTGCATTCAGAAAAAAAAAAGCGCTGAACCCAACTCATGTAACCTAGAGTGGCTTCTGCACAAAACAGAGAGTTTTGGAAAGTAAGAAGAATGGAGCCTAATAAACATTTCAAAAAGAACACTAACATGTTGATTGTGTTAATAATGGGAGGGTTTCAGTACACTGAGAAACAGTTTACATTTATATTATTGATGTTTCTTACTAAAGATCTCACTTCCCTGATTTGACTCCTGACTAGTAATGTCATTCACAAGTAGCCTGCATCGCAACACTCAAGAAGCTGAGTTTACTTTTTTTTTTTTTCTTGTTTTTACTATCAAGACCCCTGAGAACTGTGAAAACGAAAAAGCCATTCAAGAGTTGAGCTTCCCCTTAAATCCCTGTTTGTTTTTTTCAGCAAACAGGTCTGTTTCTATTGTTACCTGGAACGAAGAAGTGACAGAGAGAACAGACCAACATATTTGTCAGCACTAGAGACCACAGCCAAAAGCAGTTCAGATTAAAGGACAAAGGTGCACACTTTCCATGCACCAAAAGACCTAAAGGCCCTTTAATAGGATCTCTCTAAAACACCTGGACATCTAATTGTCATTGTATATGAAGAGAGTTAGGATCCTGGATGTTTTTTAAAACTTCACTAGGTGCCTCTACGTCTTCAGGAGCTTAAATACCTTCAAAAATTTGCTACAAGGCCCTCAGCAGGTAGCTTCAGCAGCCTCATACGTTCTCTGGAACAGGCAGAGAGAGAGATAAGTAATGCCAGGTTTTGATCAGGGAAGTAGCAAACATTCAGTGGCTTACGTATTCTTCTCCCTTTTACATGGAGAAGTTGATGACAGTCAGGTATTTCTCTGTTGCAAAGCTGTTTATTTTCAAAAATATCTATGTCCTGTTCCCCTGAACACAGTGGGAGAACAGCACTTGCTCAGTGCATACGTTGCTTTTTTCTAGCCTGTGCTGAAGGGCTCCCTTCTGGCTTGCTTTCAGGGTCACATTACAAGTGTCTTCATTTTCCTGCCCATCCTCCCTCTGCCTCTGCCATACTGGCTCTGTCTGCTCTTTCCTTCATCCATAGCACTCAAATGTCCTCTTCCTCCTGCCCAACAAGGACGAATTTGTGTCTGGTCCACAGTGAAACACCTTCGTCCATGTAGCTCAGCTTCTGTCTGGTCAAGCCTTAGCTTAGACTTTCAGGGGTGTCTCAGCTATCTTACTATACAGCACTTTAATGGATTCTTGTGTTTATCCTACATGAATGGCAGCTCTTACATGCAGCAGCTTTCATCAACTCCCTACGTAATATACTAAACAACAGGTAACCTAGACTTCACATAAAGCTATAGGTTGTGCTACTTTTTAAAGATTGTATCACCATCTAAACAGCTTTAAACCCAACACACTAAAGATTTCACCACTTGATTCACAATTCAAGATGTGTTTTAACGAAAAGCATCTCATTAAAAATTCATGCTTCAGCATTTTAGGCAATTTAGGACTTGCTGGAACGAATGTTACTCTGAATTGCAACAACCAAGTTCCTTGCTACTTTAGTTCCTAACAATGACTTTGCATCCTCATCTAAAGATACTCTGCAGTGGGAAAAGAAATTGCTAGGAAAACAAGTATGTGAACAAGGAGACCCAAGCGAGAGTATGGTGGGAAGGTGCAGCTCATTGCCCATCTCTCCCTATAAACACAAGGAATACGTACATGAAAAGTAGAAACCCAGCCTGGAATGCGTTTTGATTTATCTAAACATTAATAACACATATACAGGCACAGCTGAGTTTGCATTAGTGCTGCCAATAGTGCACGCAATGTAGCTAATAACACAGACCGTAGTAATTTCTCTTAGAAGTGGGTTCACAGCTAGTCCAATCACAGATTGCCACAGTGGAAATCACTGGAACCTCCTCCTTGCATTTCAAATACTGCAATCAGTAAAAGCATCAGGCACTAAAAAAAATAAATAAAACTCTCTTTTCTACCTGAGACAAAAGCCAAAGCTTGCTACTATAATACTCGAATGGAAATAATTAGTCCTTGGATTTTCAAGTAGGAAAAGCAAATAGGTTCTTTTAAGTGCAATCAAAATTATACCACACACTGAAATCATTGCTCTTCATAGTTGTTAGGATTTCCAGGCCATAAGCACAAGTTCCTAACAAAATATTGGTGATTACTACTCCACTCCCATATAGTATAAATAATGGCAGAAAAGATCATGAGATTCCTTCATCCCTAGAAAGAAACTCAATGGACACAAAGCACCTTTCCAAAGTAGAGACTGCACTCGCTATGCCACTATGATATGGTATCATGAAGCACCTGAAAAATATCCAGCATCTCTTTTAACAAGCTGAGCTTTACTCCATTGAAAAAGACTTTCATTTTCCAAGGCATGTGAATATGATTGTTTTAAACAGGGAAACAACACCAACACCACCTACCATAACTCCTCTTGCTTTAGAGTGTCCTTGTCAAAAGTAACTCAGAAACCCCTCTGGCATTAATTGTTGTTATGCTTTTTTAAGGGCTGATCTGAACATCAGAGAGAAGCCTTTAAGTATGAAGAAGCCTTTTGTTTGATGATGTTTGGGCTCAGCATGACATCTACTTTCTTCTATGTCCTGCTTTTATTTTGAATGCAAGATAATAACCAAACTGTAGTTAGACCCGGATAATAAGTGAAAAATGTAGGGAGTTTTAACATCTTAGTTCTCATTAGTGACATTCTGACATTCCTAGCAAAACAGAAGGCATCACAAGCTGTAGTTAAAAATTACTTCAGTTTATCCTTCCACTAGTTATCAAGTAATTTCACGAGAATATTTTCAAGAGGCAAGTCAAATTGTCAACTTTATATGATGAAGACATACAGCAGTAGGAGATAACAAAGTTTATTCTAAAAAGTAGGTTTTTTCCCCCCCTCCCCTTTTGGAACCTGATAGTAATTAAAACATTCATCGGGCAATCTGGTGACAAGACACTTGAGCTTGATTTAATTATGGATTGCTTTGGTTCTGAACCAAGAACAACAACGACTATATGGAGGTTCACGTTGCCTTTTGTGTTATGCTTCCTGAGTGTTTTCTCATGCATGTGAGTGGTGGGAACAGAATGAAAAAGGAAAAAAAGCTGACAGAAAAAGAACTGCCTTGAACAGGAAATAAATATTTTGCAATGTCTGAAAAAATGAAGAGAAGAAAATGACTTAAAAATTAATAATTTCATGGACAGAACTAAAATATGCAAAGGTCCTGGAGACCAAACATTAAGGAAAAAGATTAAAATAAAGAGTGATGGAGCAGTATATCAAAACCAGTCAGGTCTGCAGCATGCTTGACACTGAATGAAAAGACCGAATTCTCTAGTACTGCAAATAACCAAAGAACAGGAGTCAATCATGGCCAAAATCTTTTCCCCAGTGATCAGCTACAATAAATTCAACAAGGCACTGGGGAATGCCATCAAATGAAAACTGCGTGTTTGCTGTATTCACACACAATTTGGGGACCAAAAGTTTGCCACCATAAAGGAAACACAAAAGCATTTTTGCAAACAGCACAATGAAATTGTCTGCTCAGAATCAGCAAAATTTTAAAATGAAACAAAAGCAACAAAAAGCCAATGCTGTATTAAGGAAGGGAAAAGAATTAAAAATATATATCAATCTAATTTGAGGGCACAGTTCCCATCCTTAATTCCTAGTTCTTGTTTAGTCATCAGAGCTCAAAAAGAGTGGAGCAAAAGCAAAAGTGGGGGGACGGAAGGAAAAAAGACGTTATCAGAGGCCTGGAAAGACTTCCATATAAAGAAGACTTGAAGCAGAAATGCCTAATGACCAGATTTGGGGAGAAAGGAACTTTTCATTTCCAAAGTAACTTAGGCCTTGTCCACACTTCACATGCAAAGACATCTGATCCATTTGTGTAGGACTCCCACCTCGAAAGAGTATGGTGTGGAGACTTTTAAGTGAGCTAGACCCAGACCCAGAAGCAAATACTGCATGACAGCACAGGCCCTGAGTTACTGTGTCCTTCTAGTTTACTGTTTAAACCCAGGCTAGCACACCTGCACACCACCACAGTGCTTTGCAAGAACATTGCAGCCCAGGAATTCAGCATAATGCCCACTGCAGCACCTAGATGTTCCCACAGACACATAATAACTTCTGTTCCATTGCTTTGTGATTACATTTTGGCTCCTAGGTGTCAAATGACCATGAGTACAAATGTGTGTGCTGAGATATAGGCAGACTGCTATAAAGAGCCTCCTGAAATGTTCAAAGAAATTGGTCACAACTTTTAGTGATGTCTATGGATACAAACCTCACAGACGATGTTCCAAACAAAACACAAGACACTTTACGCAGACTGTTGGGCAATGGCAGTTCAGCTAGAGCTGACTAGAAATGCGGTATTGACAACAGGGGAGGGGGAAATGCAGGGAGTATAAACACTTTGATGCAAATGCATAGAAATATAGGAGTTACTGAGAAAAAGGAAGGGGGCAAAGGTTGTATTTACAACAGAACAGCAGGAATGGTCATGTGGGTCAAGGGGTTAAACGCAGGTACCTTGCAGCACGCACATGCAAATCGATTCCAAAAGAGGTTAGTTTAAATGAGAAGTATAATCAGGAGGGGAGGAGCCCTCTCATTCTACCATAAACGTCTCCCTATTCCACTGAAGCATAAACATGGAATAAAGAAGGGGGTTTGTGAAACGATCATTATTCATCCGGCCTATGGATAGTACAGTACGTATAACCCCTGAGATTCATACAGGCACCTGCCTCCAGATTGGCTGCATAAGGGACAATCTATCATAACTGAACATGTAGGAGTGGGGGAGGACACAGTGGTCATTGCCTGCACTGGAATTTATGATGGAAAAAAAAGTTAATTAAGTTCTGTGGTCAGTGCTTAAGGGAAAAAAATAGAAGAGCTCCCAGATGCAATTCCTTGCTGGAACAGATATTTTGGCAGAACTTGCTAATTACTATATTAAACTGTTAATTTGGCAAGAGAGAACTAATTTTCTTATGGTAAGTTTTCAGGGAAAAATGCATAGAAACAAAACAGTTTTGTCATCTGGCCTTTTGTTGTCAAAAAGGAAAGCACACCTGGCATACTCTGTAGTTACTAACGTCATTCTAGCACAGCACATAACTGAGTGGCAGAGCGTGAGTAATAGCAGGGAGAGGAATGTAAGAGGGTTCTGAAATCAGTGGGAAAGCAACTAGTTTAAGGAAAAACGCAAGGCAACTATATATGCAACCACATTTGGCTAAATGAAGACAACTACAATTTGTAATGTAGTAATTCAATGCAAAACATCAAATGACTACCAGGGCCCTTATTGCTTTTCATGATATGGCCTGGCATTTCTGGTTTTGGTAAACCAGATAAATTAGTTTGATGTTGCATTCTTATATATTCTTACATATATATATACAAAACCAAAGGGATAAATAATCCTTATTAAGGGCAAAAATCCCCAGGGCATGACAGACATCAAGTAAAATAATTTAGTCAACATCTGCTCCAGCCACATGACCTGGACTATCTGTAAGATTCCCAGTCCAAAAGCCTTACCTGCCTCCAATCTGAAGCCAAGTCTAAGACGCTTCATTAGACATGGGCATGAAACGTAACGTGAAGATCTGCATTCATACTCTCCAGATATAGCTATGGACCAGAGCTTTTGCTTGTCATAGAAAATGGGCCAACAGCAAGAAGCAGGAGTGTTTCTGGTTATTTTCCATGCTATTTATCACCCCATTTTTCATCTGCACTTCCTTTGCAGAGCTGCATTTCCCTTGAAAAACCAGCTGATCATAATCCCAAACCTCCTACCATGATACCAATGCTAAGAATTGGTATTCAGCAGCAAATTAGTGCAAGGTGGGAAACAAAATTGAAAAGAAAACACAAGCAAAACTCAGCACAGAAAAATCTCTAAGCCAGTTCTGATTAGCTGTTACATTCAAACAGAATAACCCAGTGGTCAGAAAGATCTGAGAACAGGAAAGTCCTAAATATGCTAGGCTGTGAAACAGATACATGAAATTAAGAGAGAATTCTGCAGATTTATAGCATTTAGGTGAAAATGGGATCCAAAGCAGAGCAAAATGTTCTTTGCTTCACAAATGCGCCCTCAAATGAGAAAAAATCCACTCCCTGGCCGGCCAGAATATCTTTAAAAGCTACAGCATGACAGCTTACTTAAGATAGCTCATTTAAGTTATGCAAACTGTTATGCGGCTTCCCAAGACAGCCATCAGAAAAAAAAAGGCCATTGTTTTATAAAAGGAGAGCAAATGTAGTTTTTGCTTATATTTACCTGCTGCATTCAGGCAAAAAAAGTCTTCATTGGACAATCCTAATAGATTCTTTCAACTTCATCAAAACACAAATTCAACCAAACAATTTTTGCTAACAGATCATAATAGGTGAATGCGAGCGATGTAAAAATACATCCCTTGAGCCTGGGGTGCAAAGGGAGTGGGGGATAGACTTCTGTTTCGTTTTAACCCATAAATAAATTTTAAATTTGAAAAAAAAAAAAACCACAAAGTACAAGATAACAAATTGAATTATAACTAAAGCAAACATTCAGTTATACTGGGTTTAGTAAGGGAGGAATGATTTTTGTTTCTTTACTTTTTAAGCCTTTAATCCTTTTCAAATTAAGGCTTTTTCCATAAACAGCAAAATTCAGCAGGCAAGAACATTTGGTATCCTCAAGTATGCATTTTTTTTTACAGTGAAACATTTAATTTAAAAAAAAAGTCCCTTCTACTTATTAGGATTTCAGGATGTGTAATAGCATTATTGGTATAAAACTTCACTAAATTACATCATTTAATATGAACGATGAAGTGTAAATTACATGGAAAAGCTATATGCTCATTTAGTGATAGTATTTGGCCCTCTACTTCATTTTTCTTATCTGAAGTAGAAAAAACAGAATTTGTTTCTTAATTTTAATGCATGTCCATGCCTTAAACTATGTTTTTTACTTGACTTTCAACAACAACAGTATATGAAACCAAAATATATTCCTCTTTATACATATTTTATAATTTGTTTCAAGTCGCATCTTAAAAGGTATTTAACTTTTTCTCCTGGATCCTGATTTTAGTTAATGGCAGTAGAAAAGTCACTGTCCTTGATCTAGAATTGTTTAGTAAGAAGGAGTCAGGGCTAGAGGCACATGAAAACATGTCAATCAGATGTAATTCCTCTCTAAAAGAAACCCTATCAAACTGAAGAACAAGAACTAACACTAAACACATGGATTCACTGCCGCACCTAATGTACTAATGAGCTCAGCTTGTTATTTTCAGGCTCGCTATTCAGAAAGTTCAACATAAGAAACATGACAGTGAAGGACAACATTGCTTAAATAGTTTTAGATAATATATATGACAGGTGGAGCCAGTAACATCACCTGTAATTAAGGTTGCCCAGTACTTCCCATGACAATTCCTTTGCCACTATGTCCAGCTTCAGCTGCTTGGGCTGAAATTTTCTAGACAAAGCATCCTCCTCTGACTACTATTTTTATTTTTTCTTTCACTGGTTTGATGATTTTTGTTACTATTTTATCATCACAGGAGAATGAATGACATCAAGGAAAGAAGGAAAATAAAGGGAAATTTGGTTTTATCATAACAGGTAGAGAAGACAACTTTTACCCTGGAGGTCACGTTATTGCCACTAGGTCTGCTCCTCCTCTCAGTATAGAATCACCATGTCCACCCTCTGCTTCTGGACCTGGATGGACAATAAACCTGCCCCATCCAGTCCTGTGCCCAAGAGCCCATGCAGGCACAGTCCAGTCATAGATGTACACTGAGTCAACCCCTTTCCTTTCCATGTCACACATACGCTAACCTGTTATTCTCCACGATTCATAAATCTCAACATTTCACTGCTGTCTACAAAAAAATCTTTCTTCATTAACAACGCATATGCCCGGTTGTGTGTTGGCAACCTACTCCTCTTAACAGTTACCATCCCTGACTGCAAAAGTTTATGCAGTTGATTTAAAGAAATGTTCCTGGTGCTGAAACCTGAGAATATCAATTAGTATGCCAAACTTAACATGTACTGAGATCAATAGGAAGGGATCCATAAACAAAACCTGTTGGTGCTAACATTCTAATATCCCCATTAGCTTCAGGCTGCAAACTAAATGCCCAGTAGCACTGGAGAGTATTAAGCATGTTCCTGGTGTACATCTTCTGGTTTATTTTCTTTCAGAGAAATGCAATTCCTATGATCCACAGCAAAAAAAAGAAAGAAAAATGCCTCATTCTCAAGACAAATGAAGGACTGAGAACTTAATTCTGACTCCTGCTTTATTGAAGGATCTTGGCAGTTCCTTTGTGGAGCTTGGACGTAGGTTCAATGAGTAAATACATTCGTTTTGGAAGCAAATATTAAAAAAGGAGATGGATTATTTAATGTAAAGAGTGGTATTGGTAAAACATCAAATACACAGTTAGACTGGAAATTAGAAGTAGTCTGGGACTTTCCGGAGCTGGGTCTTGCTCACACCATAATGTTAAATCAATCAGATCAGAGGTTCAGAAATACACTTTTCCTCAGGTCATCTTGGCAAAAACATGGGTTAAGAAGGAGTGCTTCTCGTGAGGCACAGTCCATTTTTTGAGTAATTTGGCCACTTTAACCCATCTGAGTCACTAAGGGTAGTGAAAATGCCTTTCATCTCATCTGCTTTTTTCTTGGGAATTAGTTTTTGTTTAAAAGGCCCTAAGTTCAATAGAAGGTGATGGGGAGCTTTTGCGACTTGCAGTAAATAGTCTTGGGTACCGCGAGAATGTCTTCTTAACTTGCTCTGAATGCCCCAGCTATAACAACCTGTGACTGCACTAACAGCCCAAGTGGCTAAAAAGAGTGTGCCCTTTGTGTTCTAGATGTCCAATTTGTAATTTCCAGAAGTGCTATAAACTTCTACACCTGACCAAAATCAAGAGGAACTCTACCAGAGAACATACACATTATCATATACTCTGCTAAGCATACTGAAAAATCAGGTCCCTGATACTTAGACAAAATACGTGGGTAGACCATAACAACCATTCTGTGGGTCAGTCTTCCCTTTGTAAAACGGACATACAACTTCCCCCTTCCAAAGGTGTCATGAAAAGTACTGTATAAATATTTGAGAAGCATTTTGCAGTGATAGTGGTGAGCTGCCTAGATAAGCCTATGTGGAAGTAAAAATTTCTCTAATTAGAGGAGAATATGAGTATTTCCCAGAAAATATGAGTTAGGACCACACATGAAACAACGAAGCTAAAATTCTGAACTCAGAGAACATAACCCATCTGTGCAGTGAATGAGGCCGTGGTCCTGTAGGAAAAAAACCAGCATGTGATCCAGTAATTAAAGACTGTTCATGAAACATAGCCACAAAGCAGGCAAATGCTTTTAAAGGAGCAACCTTAATGCTGGCATTTCCTGACTTGAAAGTTTCATTTTGCAACCTTAACATTTTCAAGACTTTTTTTATGACACATAATTTAGGCCCGCTTAGAATGAGTGCATGCATATATTGCACTAATATTTTCCAAAAATTCTTTAGCATTTACTGGGACAGACTGCTCTTTCTCCTTTCATCCAACAAATAAGGTTTTAACAACCATAGAGCTACAAGGACTGCTTAAGGAATTATGCAGTTCAAGGTTTTTGGTTTAAATTTTATGGTGCAAAGAACAGGCTGTTTTATGTTTGCAGAAAACAAAGGAAAACAGGAGAAAAAATGAGAAGGCTTTTCCCCTTTCTTGACAGCACACTTCTATTATGACCTGAAGTATCTCTAATATCTATCCCTAATCCCTTGTCATCCTCCTGTAAACGCTAAAACGTGCTGCAATTTGCATCAGCTTGTGTGCTAGACATTTTTATAGGAATGCTAACTCACTGAGAATGGTAGAAGCTTAGTTTGTAATCCCAGGCGAACGTGTAAAGGACTACTCAACTGAATACTGTATAATGGCATGGAGCATAAACTAGGGTGTCTCCTTGTAAAACCTAACTAGTATACGCAGTGGTTAAACAACCCAGCAAAAGTGGGCTTGTGTGGTGAATCTACACAGATGCACAGACTTCAGTTTCTCGCAGGCTGGCCATGCCATGAAGCACAGATACACCCCGCACAGGAGAGCGTGTTTTCTCTCAACTCCCGTTCACGTGAGGCTCATTTACTAGATCTGAAAGGTGCACTTGTAATAGCAGTCATGTCACAGGTTAGGCCTATGCAGAACCCAGTTTGCCTCTCCACATGTTCTTCAGCAACCAAGCCCTCCGAACCTTTTCTGAGATCTGGAGGCCTCTAACACTTTTTCTCTTCTCAGCTCATTCACAGAGAAACTCTATAGTTTCTCTATACCTCCTACGCATCTGTCAGCAGTTTGTTTTGGGAATCACCAGTCAGGTGCAAATCTCCATTAGCTGAGGGAAAGCATGTCTGAGACCTAAACTAGCACTCATGAAAGTCAGTTGTCATGGGATTAGATTTCCATATAAACCTTCCCACAGCCCACAGGCTACTACAAAACCATCAATCAAAATACTTGATCATTTCATCTATGTCTGTATTATTTTGCAGGGCATGCAACAAGGAGAAAGCCAGAAGTCATTTAGATTTCTGACTAGTTTAGTATCATTCCTAAGGCAAATCACCATTCTTTAGGGTACCTGGTAATTTACAAAAGTTAGAAAATGAAATGTCCTTCCAGGCAGGTTATGTCACACTGTGGACAACTGTGTGTTTTTGCACTTTCCTCTTCGGAATATGCCATTGGCTGGATTCATAGACAGAATACTGGAAATCATACTGGGTAATATTTTTAACTGCCCCTAAATACCTTTGCAAATGGGAATCTAGAGAACTGGTTCCATAATTTAAATCTAGACATCCACTTTAGTTATTAAGATAAGCAATCGTCCTGAACGGGGCCAATCAGAACTCTTTAGAAAATTTTAATAAAATTAGTCTTTTGAGTGTAACATAGAATAAACTGATAATCAAGCAAGGAAGTATACGGTTCAGCATTCAGGTAGAGATTAGAGATTTCTTTGCTGTACCAGTGTTGTTCATCCCATTTGAGTCCAGGACCAGTGTCAGAAAGCTCAAAGATTACTATAACTCTGATTTAGTGTAGAACTATACAAAACACCCACTTATACCAGAAGAGAAATGTAGCAAGATAACCTGAGGGCTGATACAAGATAGGTTTTATTTTTCAGGTACACAGAAAGCTGGGGGGTGGAAATTAGCATTTATTTCATGTCTAACTTACTCCTAAGATTCAGACCTCTCAAGTCTCCTGTAGTATAATCTTTCATCTCCAGCTTCATGAATCTGCATGCCAAGTACAGTTGGTCATCAGATTTAAGAGTCCCAAGCCAGGTACGTCTGGCATCTAGGGTCACAGGGTGAGAGAAATGCTGAAGCACTACACAGCCCTGGAAACATCTGCCCTCTACAGGCAACTTCATGGTAAAAGGTGCCTCATTTACCAGGCTTTCCTGAGCAAGAGCCCAATATCTACCAGACTTCAAGCAAAATATCACACAGTCAACTTTCAGAATATGAGAACACAGTAATTTTTAGAGACCAGCAGACCTTTGAGACCCCGCTGCAGAATTCATACACTCCCTTATTACCAATTTGCTCCTAAATATGCAAATCCATAGTTTTGCTATTTCTATAGGGTCACAAAAAACATAAAGCTTACTACATAGTTCTGACACATTTTACATAATAACTTTATACAAGCAACAGATGTGATTTAATAGAAGTCAACTGCCTGCTTTTCTACACAGGAATCAGAGGGTTTGAAAACATCTTCATAGAAAGAGGAAGGGGAAGGGAAGGCAGGGAAGGCAACAAATATTCTGTTGTGCCCTGGTTTCAGCTGTTTATGCCAGTCAAGGACTTTCCAGCTTCCCATGCTCTGCCAGGGGCACAAGAAGCTGGCAGGGAACGCAGGCAGGACAGCTGCCCCAACCTGGCCACAGGGCTATTCCATACCATACGGCGTCACGCTCTGTATAGAAACTGGGGGAGTTGGCAGGGGGAGGCAGTGATTGCTGCTTGGGGATGGGCTGGGCAACGGGTGGTGAGCAATTGCATTGTGCATCACTTGTTTTGTATATTCTTTTATTATTATTATTATTTTCTCTTTCTCTGCTGTCCTATTAAACTGCCTTTATCTCAACCCATGGGTTTTAGGTTGGTTTTTTTTCCTGGTTCTCTCCCCTATCCCACTGGGGCAGGGGGAGGGTAAGCGAGCGGCTGTGTGGTGCTTGGTTGACGACTGGGGTTAAACCACAACAATTCTGTTGTCTGATTGTTGTAAAATATGCTATCATTGAATTACATTTAACTAGTCATCTTCTGTTTGGGGAATTCATAGTGACTGAGTTCCAGTTCATTACTTTGAGGGCTGTGGTGCTACTGTCAAGGCCTCAAAACCAGCAAGATGGCCTAACCCCCAGGTTAGAGAGGCTACAATAGCAGAAAGGCAATTATAGTGTAGGAAAAATGTTGTCCACTAATCAGCTAGCAATCAATTACTAAGAAGAGAAGATAACCCTATCCCCACTCAAGCTCTTCAGTATTAATAGTGCCATCATGTAATTACTTTAGGCATGGGCAGGTGCATGAAAGGACAGACTCTATAGTACACTGCATCTAAGATTAATGAGTTCTGTCAATTTGCCCAGCAGACATCTGATTCTTCAGCTTTATGTAGCCACTAGTTTTACACATGCCGCAGGGCTTTTTTGCTGAAAAAATCGACTACTAATCTAAATATATCCAAAAAGCTTACATCTTAAAAAAATCCCTAATTTCACAAGTAAGACTGCACCAAAAAGATTCCTAATATGAATACTAATGTAGCATGTTTTCCTGTTTCAGTTATTCTTTATTTTAGTCAGAGTAATGAGTGAAACACAAGGTCCTACAAGCATATAATACCTCCTAGAAAAACGGACAGCACACAATCCTGCAGTCACAACATCCTGAATTTCACTCACACAATCAATTCCAATAAACAAAAAAGAAAGAGAGAAAAAGAAATGTTTCAGTAAATAAGTCATTGCCCAGAAACCAAGACAAAGCAAATACAGAAGCACTTTGCTGCTAAGTTAGCAAACACGCTGAATGAGCACAGCTGCCAAAAGTAGAATCATTCTCTGTGACAAGCTACAGCATACAGTGTTAAGTCAGGGATACGTAGGCCTATGGGTCAAGAAAGAAATGGCTTAAAATAGAATTTCTCTCTGGAAAGTGGTTTCTTTTTCCTTAAGGTTACATCTACCGTAGTCAGCAGCAAAAGCCAGTTTATAAAAAGAGAGTTCTCAAATGAAATATGGCCAATTTTTCGAAACATCTTCCCCACTTGGGAGGTGCATGAACAACTCCCATCCCCAGAGAAAGATGACCTATACAGGATTTCAAGAGACCTTCACTCTTACTAAAACCCTGTTTCAAGAAGGTGCTTAAACACTTGCTTAAATCTTTCAAAAATAATCCGAGATATTTAAAGTCATTTAGCTGCTTAAACATACAGACAGTCTCCCAAAGATCCTCTTAGGCATCTCTCTGAAAGTTCAGGCTCTTAAATACCTTTGAAAATCTGGCTCAAAGTGCTTGGCTGTACATACACACAGCCCTCATGAAATAGCACACTGATCTCCATTTGTATTTCTAAGTGCAATCCTTCAATAATAATAAAATTAAAAAAGGGGTTGAACTCAAAATCAAAAATTCAAGTACTACAGTTAAGTACTCATCAGCCAAATTTCATTAACTGATGATATGCAAGGTCCAAGTCCCTCAACGGCAAAAACTGAAACTACTAAAAGCCACAGGAACCATGATGAAGGTAGTAAGCGTTAACATTTTTTGCTTCTACTGACTAGGGCTGAATTTGATCCTAAAATACCAGTGTAGCTTCTGCAGTACCAAAATATCAAACTAAATAGCCTGGAAACAATGAATTTTCTATTTTTCAAAGTATTTATTCCAAAAATTTAAGTCCCTAAATACAGGCCTAAGCCAAAAACAAGAAAAAATTGTTCTCAAAGCTTTTCTGTGACAGGTACAAGAAGTGACCTATTTATTTCTCCCCAAAGTCAATGTCATCCTATTTGTTCCTTTTCTGTCACTTCTTGTTTGATTATGGAAAACAGCTAACGGTATCTATTTTTTTTTTACCTTTCATTTAATGTCACAATTGACCACCCATGAAATCTTTCTCAAGACTACATTTATTGGATATTAGATTCTGCTAATTAATTCTCTGGATTAATTTCTTCTGAAGTAATGTTATCAATTGTTTCCAGTAAAGAAAAAACAGGCCAGCAGTAACTTGATTTTCACATAAATGGATTAAACCTACACAAATGCGGTGGCTGAAGATATCATTGATCCATGTTCATTGGCTGCTGCTGCTGTTTCAATTGTTATTTGATATGGTAAAGGACAATAGAGTGGGAAATGGTTTTGATCTGAAGCAACTGTTTCTAAGAAGATACCAGCAACTCGCTCACAATACATAACTTACAAAATGTATTCCATGTGCTGAAAAGCATTAATCCCTAAAATTATAACTATTTCTGAAACTCATAGTTTATGGTTGGATCCTGAAAGATGCTGAAGTTCACAGAAGACATTTGAATTGAAGCCACTCAGTATGCAATAAAAATGTGTGGGAATTACCAGGGGGAGGAACTATTCAACAAATTGAAAAAAGGCAAAAAATATGTAGTGTCCTTGAAACTATGAACTGGGTATCATCAGTTAATGATTTAATGTAGAAAGGCAAAGACTGCTGTACTAGTCAGCATTAAATATGTTAAGGAGAGACCTTCAAAGACATAATGAAAACTTAGGGATACCTCTCTTCCTGAAAGCTACTGGGAAATCATCACCACTTCTTTCCCCTACTTCTGAAAATGGCCTCTTTTTAATTTCTTGTAATGATACTCTTGGAAATATTGGTCTGGCGTGTTGTATTCATTATGCACTGTGTGTTGTATGTAAGCATAAGACCCAGAAGTCCACTTCTGAATATTATCCTTTCTTGACTCTGTTCAGTTTTGACCACAAAACAAAGTTGAGTAGTTTCAGGGTTGCTTCAATTCATGTCAGCTGACAAGAGGTTCAAAAGATATCAGAGATGGTATTCCTTTCACCGCTTGCAACGTGGGAAATGGACTGGGGAGGAAGAAGAACTGACCTACCTGTTTGGATTCTGCTCTTGTGCTCTCTTTACCAGCATGACACATCACAGACAGAGTAGGCAGTTTTTAGCATGAAGGTGCAGGAAATGAAAGTTCAAGAAAAGAAGAAATAAAAAGTGAATGGAAAACAAATCTCCAAAGGTTACTGAAGATACTAATGAATCCAGACAAACAGGATTTCATCTCATTGGATTTTATGTTTGATAGTAGAGATTCCTAAGTTTACTTCAGTCAGCTACTGTCATGAGCAGCACTAAATAAGGAGCAGAGAAGCCACTACCACTTTCTCTCTCATCTTACCTCAAACCTTTCTGCTGCATAAGCTCACTCCCTTCACCATAGGATGCCAGCACACACCATTAGCCTACTGCACAGGCCTCAGGCCCTACCCCTACCCAACCTTTCCATACCAGTCTTGGCCATGCAACTTCATTCCAGACACACAGGTCTCATTTCTTGTCAGATTACTGCCGGTGTTGCCAAGGCACCACGACACGCATAGCAGATAGAAGCCGGTAGCCCAGCTGTTTATGTCACCAAGGTGTTGTACAGCTGTACAACTGGGAAGCAGTTCCCCCATCACCTGTACTATGCACTCTACAATGTGGGAAAGTATTTCTAGAGATTTGTCTTGGACACTCAGAGAAAAATTCTTATTTATTTTGCATGTCTCATTCTCACTGGCTTCTAGAGACAAACTGGATTCATTACACAGCATTTCTGTCACACCAGAAAGCAATCCTTAATTCTGCTTTAAAGGATTCAGGTGGTCTTATCTGGCCTGCCTCTGCAAAATTCTTGCATCTATCTTGAAACATTTTGCTCCATCTTTGCTGATGGTTTTACCAACAAATCTAACATTGAAATACATTGCCTCTGCATCTCATACAGACTCTAGGCAATATAAAACAACCTTTCTTTGTTTTTTTATTTACTACAATTTTAGTAGAAGCACATCTTTTCCACTGCAGAATCTTATGAATCTGCACAGAATGGCAACTTTAGTATTTTTTTTAAACTTGCTATAAATTCAGGTAAATCCCTACTGTTCTTATTAATAATCATGTACAAAATATTTAAAATATTTTCATACCTGTAATACTTACCAGCAGATGGTTCTTCACATACTATATCTTTCATTCTCAGTAAGTCATTAAGAAAATGTTATGATACAAAGAGGAATCTGCCTGGACACTGTGAGCATTCACATTTCTTCTTTATTAAAACTGCTTAAGCTGTCAATGTTTATGAAAGGGTTATCACTGTAGGAAACTTGCAATATAAAGTTAAAGTATGTCACAGTAATAAAAAAAAAAACACGTCTGAAGAAGCTTCTAACTGTTTCAGTTCCTGCTCAGCAGAATATCACCAACTGGTTAATATACTCAGTTCATTTGATTAATTAGCTTCATAAATTAGTGCAAATTATCCTTTTATCTCTGTGGTATTAGCAGCTTTCTGTTTTGAACATGTACTCTGCCTGTAAAAATACTGACTGCTTATTCAGTAAGTCTGCTCCTCGCATAAAAATTCGTATCTTCAGAATCATATCTATTAACTTTAGTGCCCAAAATAAATAAATAACATTAAAGTACTATTTTTACTCATGTTAGCATTGCAGAGACAGTAGCTAAAGGAAAGCAAGACAGTTTCAACACAAGCATTGTGAAGAATTAGTTTTATAACACAAATGCAAAACCAAAATCTAATCATTCCAAGAGGAAAAGAATTTCCTGTATTCTACTTACAAAAGATAAGGAGATTACCTAGCTATAACTGAAAACAGAGTTGGACCTACTGAAATTTTTATTAGTGATAATTATGCTTGAGCTAGAAAGAATCTGACTCTGAAAGTCAGAGACCTGTTGAGTTTGCTGAAGAAGCAGTTCAGAAATCCATCTTTGTCATGTCATCTCTGCAAAGGTAATGGGGAATCACTGGGAGAAATAAACAGGGAATCTGACCCTATTTTAGCACTACATTTTTCACAGTACTATTGACGTCTACAGCAAAGGCTGAAACATTATGAAAGAAGAAACAATCTAGTCTTGCTGTATGTATTTATTCACTTCTCATGTCATCAGCCATCTTCCTTCCTGCATGCAGAAGTGAGCTGAATTCTTGAACAAGCACAGTGATGTTTTAGTTCACACTTCTCCTCCTGTTGGTCCCACTATGACCAAAATATTCACAGATCTATTTTACTGTGCTTCACATTTCTCTTTAAAACCTACTAGCACTGCAGCTTCCACAGAGCATGACTTGCCCTTAATGGTCATGTAGGAAAAGAATGGAAAATCATTTCTAATCAGCTTTTTCTATCCTTGTGTGGCCACCAATAAAGCCCCAAACAACTTGTCTAGCTTGTCAGGTGACAGAATAACCCACACTTCCTTTTCGTCATCCATTTTACTCACTACAGCTGTATGCAAAACATGAAAGAAAACAAATTTCACATTTTGTGGTGAGGTACAGAGCCACCCTTTTCAAAAAATACTCTTAGCTTCACTCACACAGTAGGGTGAAAGCAGTTTTGAGTTTCTGAATCCTTTCAGATCAGAAACAAAAGAATTTCAAGGGTATTTTTTAAGACCATATGCCACAAATTGTGCTTAAAATGACCTTTTTCATGAAGTTAGCTATGGGGTGTACCAGACTTATTTTCTGTTAGCACAGAGCACTCACTATAGTGGACTTTGATCTACCAAATTTCTAAGAAACTGCCTGTTTACTGCAGGGCAGCTTTGACAGTTAGGATCAGCTGTTAACATTACATGAATACTTTCCGGGTGTCAAATGCAAGAGATTTCAACCAGCATGTTTTCAGTAACACCTTTTCTCTTTGGTGTACAGGTTTGCTGAATTCCAAAGTCAGTGTGCAACTCTCTTGTCTCATCAAACTTGAAGGAAGCAGACGTGAACCTGAGAAGTTTAGAACTACACTGCCTGTGTTAATCATATGTTTATAAGCTTTAATGTGTCTACTTCTGTCAGACAGGCACATTTTTTAAACAAAGTTACACACAGAATTGAAACTCTACCATAAATTTACCATATCATTATCACTATTCTTTTTCCTCTGTACCCTACAAATTGAATGACCTCTATGTGGTAACCACATTGGACAAGTTTCCTGATTGCATTTGTTGGTTTATTGTGTTTTGGGTTTGTTTGGTTTTTTTTTTCCAATTACTAATCACTTCTTCCAGAAGTGCTCTTGGAAGGAACTATACACCCCTGGAAGACCACATGGATGTAAGTCTAAATAATAATCTGAGAGAAATGGGTAGGATAAGGACAAGAAAGGAGCAGGGAAGATTTTAAATAGAAACCCAAAACTTCCTCCACAAATCCAATTGTATCATAGGAAAAGTCAGGTTCGAAGAGACCTCAGGAGCTCTCTAGCCCGAGCTCCTTTCTAAAGCAGGGCCAGTTCTGAAGTCAGATCAGGTTAAACAGGGCTTCATCTAACTCGGTGTTAAGAACTTCCACAGATGGAGAACATGCAGTGTTTCTTCATACTCTATTCCAATGCCTGACTGTCCTCAAAAGGAAACAGTTTTCCCTTACATCCAATCAGAACCTCTTTTTTTTTTTTTTTTTTCTTTCAATTGGTGCCTGTTGTCTCTCCTCCTCTCACCATGCACCACTGTCAACAGCCTGGCTCCACGTTGCTAGCCCTCTGCTGAACTCATCCCTGTTTAGCAATGTCCTTCCTGTATCAGGGGGCACAAAAACTGGACCTGGTATTCTTGATGTGGTCCTCATGACCTGTAGTGCTAAATACAGATCAGTTCTAGTGATTCTGTGGAGTGACCCCTTCACCTCCATTGCCATCTCTCTTCTAGTCTCTATTTAAAATAGCTGAAAAGCTCGTAACGACAGAACGTATTCACAGCTCTGCAGCAGAAGAGGTGCTATGGACAGGTGCCCTGCCTGTAAAAATAAGCCTTTCGAAGAATGGCAGAGGGCCCT
>VZTL01009469.1:338-21171 GCA_013400535.1 Scopus umbretta
CATGAACGCACAGGTGCTAAATGCAGTTTAATATAGAAAATGTTAAACCAGTAGTTCTTGGACCCCGAAATCACCATGGAGAAGCCAGGCTAAATGGGGGAAAATCCACTTTGTTACTGGGAATCAGGGGCTTACTCTTGAGGGGAAAAAAAGAAAACTACTCATGAAGTGTAGACATGGCAGGGCTTATTGGGAGAAGAAAATACAAGCTACAGGCACCTCATGGGAGCTTCTTTTGCTGTATTTCTATTCCTGCTTTGGAGGCCACACAGAGAACAACTGTAGTGACTATAGTATAGTACAAAGACTGTAGCATAATCCTATCAGTCCAATAGGATTAGTTGTTCAATGAAGTTACGGAGGTTGGACCATTAGTTGCCTTGAAAAAAGAAATTTTAGTGGAGAATGGGCAAGGAATTTTGAAAGATTGTCAAGGAGCTGTGAGGACAATGTATGTGTACTGTTCGCACTAGTCAAGGGAGATAATTCTGTAACATAAATCTACACAGAAGACATGAAACTAGGGAATACGGAGGATTATGTGACTCAAGCTGCTGAAGAATTCTTGATCTCAAAACATAGCTA
This sequence comes from Scopus umbretta, assembly GCA_013400535.1. Taxonomy (NCBI): domain Eukaryota; kingdom Metazoa; phylum Chordata; class Aves; order Pelecaniformes; family Scopidae; genus Scopus; species Scopus umbretta. Next base: position 924 of record VZTL01009469.1, read on the forward strand.
AATATGCCTCTGAATTTGAGGGAGTTGAGAGATATTTATGGAAAATCAGAAATAGAAAATAAATTTGTTTCTTGCAGTAGATACTTAAGGCGATATAGATGGTTGGTTTGCAAAAGAAGTTTACATGTATGCATGTATGCACACAAAGGAATACAGAGAAATAATGTTCAACGTTCAAACTCTGAGTCTGGGCACTGAGAACTATGGATTCCTTTTTGGGAAGTCACAATGAGGGACTCGCCTCCCAACGCAAAACGATAGTACTCCCCCCAGCACCCACAGGGGTTGGCCATATTACTTCCTTTTTCTCATCCCTAGTTCATTAATATCCTTCCTCTTACATATACTGTCATTGTTTGTGAGACTCAGATTCTTTCATTGTGTTCTCCTATACCCTCATATATAAACATCCTTGTCAGCTTTCCTCTTGCGTCATTCCTCTCTCTGCTGTACGTTGGTCTCTGTGCACTGTCCTGCCTCTCTCACAGATGCACAAGAAATGTTCTCTTCTTCTCGCCTGTGGTATCACTAAACTCTGGGGTGGAATCTTTGATACAGAACGTATGACTCTGAGCTGCTTCTACTATAAAGTCCACCTAGATATTGTTTTAGTAATTAATAGTAATAAAGATAGATCCTGAACCCTGACAATTGGTTCAAGAATGACAGCGTATATAATAGGTTGGGTTGATTAAAGGTCTGTGGATCTTCTCCCCCTCTTTCAAGTCTTGTGTGTCTTTAAGAGTGAATTCTCTTGAACAAAGATACCTTACGTATGCAAGTATCCAATAATGTTTTGAGTGACTCTGGAGGGAAGATATGCCATTTTGATACAGAATATCACAATTGCTAGGTTTATACAAAAGTCTAAATATAGCTAGTTTCCTGTACTGTATTTGTTCTGAAAGTTAGTTTGTTGGGGAGAATCAGGTGTACAGTTCAACTCTTCCCACAGGGTACTTTTCTGTGGGGAAAAAAAAAACACATGAAGAAAATCTAAAAAGCTAAATGAACACCAAGATAGAAAACATTGCTGCAAAAAATTGACACTATATTCTTATTATTTAGCTTTTCAAAGAGTTGTAAATAAAATGATATTAAGGCAACAAATAGTTGTGGAAAAAAAAATCATTTTAACAGGAGTGGATTTAATACAAGAATACTTTTTTGAGGAAATAACAGTAGCACATCTGTGTAAAAATGCAGGAAACTCTCTTTTTGCACCACTGCGTAGCATAGGAATGAAGTCCTGTTTACGAGATAAACCAATATTTTAAGGTGGCCTTTTCGGGCATTATTTAGTCATTACCCTAGAAATACCAGTCCTGTTGCACTGATATTGCACAAGGTCTTATTCCAGTGATGCCAGTAGGATTACCTGAGCATGCCAAGGTATCATCCAGAACAAAAAAAGTAAAATCTGGCAAGAATAAATACAACAATATGTTGAACAAAACATTAATTAATTTTCTTATTTAGAGGAATAAATCTGCTCAAAAACCAATCTAATATAGTTTCGAAAATGGAAGTGAAATCACTGATAGTTCGTTTAAAACATTTTTGCTCACTTTTTGTCAGTTAATAAGGAAAAGCTGGAATATTTTAGCACTGAAAACAGAGAACTTCAGTTACTGCATTTTTTTCTTCCCATGCGCACATTTTGTTGGAAATGCTTAATATTGGCAAGGGAAGGAGAGTCTACCTCTGGTTTTGCTTGCTGTTGGATTTACTGGTGAGCTTGACCTGCACTACTAGTTTGAATTCTAAATGGATACATCTCATATCCTTGCAAGATAGAATCAGATTAGTATGAATACTATGGGCGAAAAATGACATACGAAAGTATCAAACGATGTATGGATTTCATTTCAGAAATAAAATTTTATAGACCATAGGTTATTCATTATGAATTTGAAATCTCTGTGCAAGAAAAATGAATCACTCTGCACCCAAAACCAAAGAGTTTCTGAACTGTTACAAGAGGAGTTTAAAGGAAGGCAATAATAACTCTGTCTAGTTATGAATGAAGTTACATGAAAACTCTGTTTTTAAAATACAACTGCAGTTACAGATTCATTGTATGCCAAACTAAAAGGTTCATTTCTAACTGGAGTAATAGATATCGAAAGCCAGATCAAAGAATTGTTATTAAGTATAACTGTATTCAGAGACCAGAATTTTATGAAGCAATTCCTGCGTTAAACTCTGTTTTGTACTTAACTGAGATAAAGCAGTAGAAATGGGCTAAGATAAGGGTTTTCAATTAGCCTCCTTGTCTTTTTGTCGAAATAAGAGAAAAGCCAGTGTGTGCTTTTAGGGCTGGGAAGTAGTAGTTAAATGTGCACCACCCCTTGAAACTGTTTCTGTTCTCTAAGCCTCCATTGTCTGAAACAGTGGGAAGCAAGATTCTCAGCAACTGAAAGATGGAAGGAAAAAAAAAAAAAATCAAAATTCATATAGATTCCAAATAGCAGTGAATAAAAACTGAGCCACAGATTTTGCTCTTGGATTTTGCCTCCATTAGCTGGAGCTTATTTGAATTTTTTAATCTCATACTTCTGTTTTTATTGTCAGCTTTGGTATGGTAAGGAAGCTTTCCAATGGAGATTAATAGAAGCCGTGCAGATTTGTTGGAAAAAACTTCTTTAAATGCATGTGAATGTTCAACAACTAGAAAATGGATATTATGAACACAGAAATGAAGTGAAACTTTGTGGATAGCTATTGCTCTGATGTCTCATATGAGTATGAAATGTTCTGCTTAAAAATAAAAGGAAATCTTTAGGATTAAGTTTTTTATTAAGTGAGAGAGAAATATTAGAGAACTATTAGCTGTACAGACTAAACAAACATGATACCATAAAACAGAATCCAATGTGTGAGGTATTTTTTTTATAATGTGAAACACTTGCTTAATGTATAGCATACTCTGTAGGTTTAAAAAAAAAAAAAAAATGGAAAAAAGATGTAATCTGCCAGTCTGTACAAAGAAAATGAGGAAAGAATTGGTGTCATATATGTATCAGCATTGCTTTAGATTTTATGTGAGCAAAGAAAAAAAGATTTTGTATCTTCTTTTCTTAATTTTGTTTTGTTTTTCTCTTGAGTTTTAGTTGTGTCCCAGAGTGATGAGTAAAACTGGGGCCACCTGTTCTCCACTGGGCCCTTTTTAGTTTCTGTAAGTTTGTAATACCACATGCAAGTATTCCTATCAGAGTTACTTGGGAAGTCTGTTGTGAGTTAAAAATTAAATGGTTGAAATAAACCACTCTTCCTTCTAGGTGGCAAGGAAAACTCTACAAAAATTGCTGCTTTATGGTGGAAGCCAGTGATGTTTCAGGAAGAAACTTGTTCAGTGGCATATGAAAGATTCAGGGTGTTCTAAAAATTATATCAAAGTATGTTGTTTTACTAACCTGCATTCTTTTGCTCTTATGTTGCCAAGGGTGTAATGTAAAGCACTCGGCCTCCGTAACTTGCCAAAGCAGCAAGATTTGAGAGTCAGGGTATTACTTGGGGTGGAGGTTTGGAATCCCCTGTCCAAAATCTCTTATTGGGTATTTGAGTTACTGAAGACAATGGAGTATATTTGGGGTGATGTTGGGGAGAAATAGGTGGCTGTTTGCAAATCCTGTTGGCTGGGCAAATAACATGCAAAGAATTTCTGGTATATTGTGTGGTAGCTTGTGTTTGCAGCTCAGACCATCTGAGCTGCAAGTGGGTGCAGGAAAAGGCTTTTCTTGGCACTCTGTGGAATGGATTATAGGCTCCTCGTGTCCAATCCAGTGAAGAAACAACTTTCTCATCTCCCAAAATCTCCATAAAAAAGGCAGTCTACTACAAAATCACTCATGAAAAGGAAGAACTTGATCTGCTTCCAGGAAGTTTAAATGACCTATGTAAGAATGCTATATGAATTCTATAAGAATTCTATATTCTGTATCTTTATTGAAAAATTTAAAAATTATGTAAATGAAAATCAGTGAAAACATATTTTGGTAGTCTGAAACACAGACCTTTTTCTTGAGGAAATAAAAAGGAGAAGGAATCATGTGCATGTAATGTTGATGTGAGGAACAATGTATACACCAAGTCAACTGCATGCATGTCTCTTGCTCTATGTTTTTGCAGGGTGGTTCTATACCCTGGCCATCATTTTCAAATGAAAGAAAGAAGCTGAAGGAGTCAGGTAGCACTACTTTGTCACAAACATGGAGGGAGGGGCAGAATGAGGGGAGGAAGAGGTAAAGGTAGAAAAAAAAGGTATTGTGAGTTGAGAGAGAATATATTTTTCCTAGAGTTAGGAATAACGTCATTTTCAAAGTATTGTTATTACTGTGTTTAAAAAGAGAAGGATTGATCATCATATCACATGGGAAACAGAATTTTTAAGTGCATCAGTGGTATGGTATGAAACTTGCCTGAAATCTCACTGAAAATCTGAGTTACCCATCAAAACCACTTACATATTATTTTAAATAAGCTGGTTTTAGTTTAAAATGATACTTTTGAAAATTATTTTTAAATTAAAACTTTACCTTTTGGGTTTTTTGCAGTTTTTGTTCCCGTTCTCTCCTCCAATTGTCAGTCCCTGGAAAATCACAGTTTCTGTAATGCAGTAGAATCATACAGTGGTTTGGGTTGGAAGGGACCTTTAAGGATCATCTAGTCCAAACCCCCTGCCATGGGCAGGGACATCCTTCACTAGACCAGGTTGCTTAAAGCCCTGTCCAACCTGACTTTTTTTTTGTTTCTCACTATTTTTTTTTATTTCTTACTTCCAGTGACGGGGCATCCACAATTTCTCTGGGTAACCTGTTCCAGTGTCTCACCACCCTCATCATAAAAAAATTTCTTCTTATGTCCATTCTAAATCTACCTTCTTTCAGTTTAAAACCATTACCTCTTGTTCTGTCACTACAGGCCTTGGTAAAAAGTGTCTCTCCATCTTTCTTATAAGCCCTCTTTTGATTAGTCTTTGCATCAGATGAGATATGGGACATTGTGGCAGCTGCAGCCTAGCTAGTAGAAATTGCTGAGGTACCAGCTTCAGCCGGCTGGTGTATCTCACTCATTTCAGTTCATAACACCATTTTGTGTTCATGAGTAATGGCGAGTAGAAGGTTGAAGGAAAGTATCTTGGCCTCGGAACTGGATGTTGCAATCAGCTATACCTGAAAAAAAATCACAAAGTGGAAAGACATGAAGTTCTGCATGTTGAAATAAAGGACTTGGCAAATGTTCAATAACTGTGAACATTAGAATAGTTGTGAATGGTTTTCAGAATTGTTTCAATTCTGAAGTTCTACCTGAATATGAATGTGAAGATGTAAAACATGGTGAAACATTAAAATTTTCTGTAACATGGAAAACTTCCATTTTGTTATGTTTTGTACATCACTATACAATTTGCTTTTTCTTTTGTATATATTTTTGCATTTGCAAAATGAAACATCTCATAAAAGCCAACAGTCATCTTTAAAATTCATACTAATTCTCATTTCAGTGATATACTTAAATGACATTATAAAAATAGCAGCTTCGGTTAAGGCTGAAATTTGAAAATCTGTTTTCATTGATACTTGTGAACACACTCTGTTGCTGAAAATTTTGGTTCCAGTTTTGCTCACTTAAGTTTTAATTGGGCATACAGGTTTTTTGTTTCCTGTTTTTTTAATGGGGAAAAGAATTGGTCAACTAATCATTTACTTGAGGGATTAATCTGTGGGTTACAAGAAATATGAATAGCATTGGTGAAGAGTGATTTTTACTTTCACTAATCCTTGCAGATATGTACCTATGTATGGCCAGTGACTAGAAATTTTTGACTTCTCAGTGAAATACTGTCACTTCCCACAATTTTCCTCCCATCTTTTCTAGTGAATTTACAGAGAGATTTTATGGAACTAGTTGAGGTAACAAGTACAGGGTGATGAGATCCAGTTGCCTGTGCCATACTGTACTTAGACAATAAGAGATATTTATCTGCTGTTAGGTAATAAATAATTATTTATACTGGAAGTTGTGCATGACAGGGGACGTTGTAGCTCCTCTGAAGGTAATGAGGGAAGTGTCAGTTACACTGATGCTTATTTGTGTGAGCTGGAGTTGACTTTAAGCAAGAAACTATGTAGGACTGTCTCCCTCTACTCTTGAAATCTTCCAAGGTTTTATATTGTTGTATTTGTCACTTATATATAGGAGAAAATAGTAAACATCTCTTGGGAGAGTTTTAAAGCATTTTTTTATTTCTCTGGCTCCTTTTCAGATTTGGCTGCTTCTAAAACAGCTGTGAGAATTTGTTGCATTAAGACCTAACTTTCTTTACTGATTTAAAATATTGTAGCAGTAAATATCCATGAACTTAAATGTGTTGAACTTATTTGAGAATTCAGTAGGATTAGTGCATCAGAACTTGAATATTTAAGGAATTTCTGTATCTGCAGGTTAGAAACAAGAACCTCTGGTCATTAATGCACTCTAGATATATCCTTTCATCTGCCCTTCAAAGTAGATGTAAAACTTCTGTTTAGTCCAGGTAAGTGGTAGGTAACACCTGATACAAACATGTTGTTGGGTTTTTTTTGGCTTTTTTCTTCTTCTTACCACTTTTCTCTAGTTGAATAATACTGTCTTTGTTTCTACCTGTGCAGGACCCTGAACAGATCTGAGAGCTGATAAAGGTAGTGGTCTTGGACTGTGGTTGCACTAAGACCCATAGATGTCAACCTCCTATTGAAATAAAATAAAAGTTCCCTAACTAAGTGTTTTTGTACTTTGCAACTGAATTTAATTGCTGGACTGGAAAGGCAAGCTCCCATGAAGCCTAAGGAACAGTGGTGTTCTCTGCAGTGAAGACATCTGACTTAGAGTTATTTATCTAAGCTCCCTTTAAGTCAATTGGGAGAAAAAGGAATCAAAGTTATATATGAATAACGGGTATAATTTGTCTGATACTGAGAAACTATAAAATGGTTTTGATCATTTGTATCCTGTAAATTTCTGTTGCACTCTGAATATAAAATGTTTATTTTTAGATTAGCTACCCTGTAGAAGTCCACATCACATACACTGGAAGCCCAGTGAGATACCTTTCCAGCTCCCTTGTTTTCATAACTAAACATCCTATTGAACTTAGATGTCATATTTCCCTCTATAAGTATTTGTGTGGGGTTTTTTTTCTGATCTGACATGTGACTCTTAGTTTTTTCAGTTTCTGTAGAAACTTGATTTTTTTTTTGTTTGTTTTAAACTTTTCTCTTTGGAATGTATAAAAAATGCACACTTCCTTCTTTTGCTTCCTGAAGAGAATACAAACCATTTTAGAAAAAGAATGTTTACAGATTAATCTGTACTAAGTGCAGAAAATTGGAGTCCACCTAGGAAGAGAAAAAGAGGGATGATATATAGTTGTTGATGTCACAGTAAAAATACCATCTAGTATAGCACACACAAAGAGCTCACTGGAGCATTCAGGTATAAAGAGCTTGTCTGAATGCCTGTTAGAGGACTAAGTACTGCTGCCTCTGGGATATTTAATACATGCCTTGCATTTTCTCATTTCAGCAGTTCATATGAGCTATATCTAACCCCTAGGGTTTAAAGAGGGGAGGTTCATTCTAACTATCAAGTTTGAAGATTAACAGTCTTTTGAATTAGTGGATATCCTGAATGCCTTTGCCTTTATACGAGGTGTTTTTATTGCTCTATAGTTAAAGTTCCACTTGGTTGCATAAGTGATTCATTTACTTAATCTTTACTTAGTTCTGTGCTCTATACATTGTGCCAACAAAATCCAGTTTTCTTTAACCCTAATGTTGTTTCTGTTCTATTTCATGGCTTTTGTATGTTAATTTTCCTTATTTATTTTTTTAAAAAACATTGGTTAGGAGATTCATACCTTTTATCTAGGAAACCCCTCTGCCCGCAGTTCTGGGGATGGAAGAAGGTTTGGGAGGGTTGGCTGGCTTTTTGTTACATCTTCACCTCATCATCATTGACCTGCTCAACAGTTAGTAGGTTGATGTTGTTGATAAACAGCTTACAGAGGCTAGACACATCCATGTCATCCTTTTGTGCTTCTTAACACTGTAATGGGTCCAGGAGCCATTTCATGGGAGCTTGCTCTGCAAGAGTTCTTGGCTGCCTCTGCTTTTGAAGACTGGTTTGGGGAGAGACAAAAAGAGAAGATGGCTACCTTCCTCATGTCCAAACTCCTTTGTAAGTGATCTTTCTGTCCTGGCAAAACTTAATACTCATGGTTTACAGAGGCCCAGAATAGAGTCAGCAAATGGCTTTCTAAATTTAAAATTACATTGCTTGTTTGCAAGTCACTGTTCAGGAGCAAATGATCTCAAAAGTGTAAGAATCTGTGCTTTAAACAGTTAAGGGTAATATTAGACAGATCAGACAGTAGTCAATGGTTTCTACTACCTACCAATTCCCAACTGAGAATGTCTTACCTTGTTCATTAAACACCAAAAAATCAGTGATTATCACAACATGGTTTTCATTTCATTGATAACTGAGGATGGTGGTAAACTACAGCTGCTAAAACCAGGCATTTTTAATCTGCAAGTACAGATAGTTGCATCTAAGTTTTCTAGTACTTTGCTGAGGAGCTCTCATGCTTTTGGATACACAATGAAACACTAGGAAGTTGAAGTAAGCAAGCTAATTTTTAAAAGGATAAATGGATTTGCACTTAAAATCAAGTTTATAAGTACCTGTCCTGGTTTCAGCTGGGATAGAGTTAATTTTCTTCCTAGTAGCTGGCATAGTGCNTGCCATTTCTCTTCAGGATTATGTAGTTTGTGGGTAAATCCTGAGGATGGTGATGGAAAGGAGTGAGAGATGAGAACAGTGCTCCTTTTGGCTTTATACTCTATGAGGCTGTGTTTCAGGATCCCAGAAAGAACATAGAAGACTTGTTTTTTTAATAAAGGCACTTAAACTAATTATTAACTTCTTTCATTCTGATGAAGAGTGAACAGGAGAATTAGAAAGGGTCTGATACCTGAAATGATCCTGCTAATAATTTGTGGATCTCTGTCCTGTAGTTATCTCAAAGTCAATTTAAGTTAATTTATTTAATGGTATTTCAAAGAATCCTTAATTGTCAGAGGCTTGTCTGATCTTCATCTCTGTGTGGATCTGGCAGCCTTACAAAACATTATAACAATGTGATGAAAAGTTTGGCAGAAGAGATAAGCTCTACCCCAAAAATATAATTTGGGGTTAAAAGCAATTTTGTATCTGAAAACTCTTTCACCACGGGGAGGGGGGAAGAAAAAAAAAAGCAATGAAAACCCCCCAGATCGTTAGATTTTATGAATTGACATAGGTTGAGCAAAGTCTATGAGATGAACATAAGTCTTCCTGTAGGACTTGAACTTCTTGCCTGACCTGAGGAAAAAAACCCAATGCATTTTCAGCAGTGAAAATTTCATTATTTGCAATACTTCTGAGAGCACCATCAGTTAAATTGTTTAAAACATAATACAAATCCTTTCACCAAGCACCTACTGTCTTTATATTATCAGGAAACTATATTGACAAAACATCCTCAAATTTAATAACGTGCAGAATGCCTCAGATAGCCAAGAGGCCTCTTCAGCATCACAGTAACATGAGATGCAATTTATTTTTTTCCTGCTTCATGCTTTGTTTTAGCTCCTCTCAGATCTTAAATATGTTGTTTATGTATTCATGAATGCTGTGGAGCATTGTGAGACACCCATAAACTCCTTTGTAAGTGTGCAAGGGAGATATTACAAAGAAATGAAGAAAAAAACTATCATTTTTTCTACAATATTGCTCCATTACCTAAGTCACTTTGACTTCTATGACAATTTTCAAACGCATGACCTCATAATTTCAGGAAAGAGGACAAAAGGAAAATAGAAATGCTTAATCAAAAGACCTTGCACATATATAATTTGAGATTTTTTAAATCTTTTCTCCTGAAGGCATTCACATGTGCTGTATAAACAGATACACTTCTCCTTGCCAAAGGTTCTTCAAACTTGTACTAACTTCTCTGCTCTATGATAATGAAACTTTTTTCTTCAAGAACGTGATCTCCTTTTGGTCTCTAAAGAAGGCTCCTTTAGGTAAGTCGTTCACGAGTCAGTCAGGAGGAGTCCCATACACATAATAGGCAGCTCCCATTTTCCTCATGGTCTGTCTATATCCTTTACTAGAGAAGATTGCAGAGGGGAAGCATTTCAGTTAGCAAATTGAAAACTTTATTCAAATGCATGCTTCTAAATAGAATAATACAACTTTTTCAATATGTAAGTGATTTCCAAACTCAGATTGAGGTATATTTTAGTTATGTATTTTTTAAGCACTGAATTCTTGCTGCTGACAGAGCAACCTCTCCTTTATTGGTGCTATGGAAAAAAACCCTCAAGCTGCTTATATTTAGGCACCTATAAATATGCTGATGAATATGCATAAAAAAATCTTTCACTGCTGCAAACTAAATTTCCATATTAATAAAGGTAAAAGGTTACGATACCAAAACACGTTTTTGTGTACCTTTTGGATTTGAATCAGAGATGATCAATATAATCATGGCTAAGACAAGGCAAAGCATTTCTAATTTACGGTAACCCATATAAACAAAAACCAGACTAATTATTAGACACTTTCGTATATTTACAGGAAGATAAATTTTTTTGGCATTTTATGCTGAGTAAGTTATTTCACTACTTGCATCTTATTTTTCATGTCACATCTTCTATGACTGCATTCATTGCACACACATAACTCAGAGTCGTAGTATAGATGCAGCAATTTATGTTTACGGTTATACTCATTCTGTCTGTAAGTGTACTACAAACGCGTTTATACGTTTGCTTAATACCCCATTCCTGGGCATGTCATATAAAAAAGTCTCAGACTGCCAACTTTATATGTTCTTTCTGGGGATCTTGCATTTTCAGGGCATCAGCTTGTGGAGAAAACACTTATTCTTAGAAAATGAAAATCAATTGACTGCTTTTTCTGTTCCACTTTTTGCTTAAAAAAGCAGTCAGGCAGAACTGCACATGCCAATGTGTCGTCAGGTCTCTGAAAGTATGTAGAAGGCAGAATCCTAAGCTTCTGCAAGCTGCTAGTCTCCAACATAATAATGTTTAAGTACAAATTGCTCCTGAGTTGCTGTTGACAATGGTGAAACCTGTTGTGTGGTAGTACAGCAATGATCTCTTAATTCGGATGGAGATCTTAGAACTATCTTTTGATTTACATTTTTGAAAAAATCAGAAAATGCAAAGGTTAGTAAAGCCATTGGGCATACCTACCTTTTTTTTGCTCCAGCTTTCAAGTGGAGGCTTGAAAAGACCATTTCCACTTGGATTAAATAAAGAAATAAAAATTATTTTTAGAGTATGCTATATTCCTGTTCCCTGTAGACTGAGCATTTGAACTCAGCTACCATTGTTATGATAGCTGTGTCCCTCATCTGATTGCTGAAGGTTAGTTTGTGTTATCTTTATCTCTGCAGAGATTTTCTAGGAAGGATCATGACATGGTTCAGTGATCACAGTGGGGTTTTTCCTTCTACAATTTGTAATATTAAAAAATACCAGAAGATTACGGTATAGACTTTATCTATGTCCTTTAGGATGTACAAAGAATAGCACAATTGTGGTTGTGCATTGGTGTGCAGTGATATGAAACATGAGCACAATTTTAAAAGGTAGCAATGCCACAAGGAATCTATGAAAAAAATGATGCATATGCATCAGATATAGTATTCTGGTAATGTCCTGTGGCACTAGTTTTTGTTTCTGAATACAATGATTAATTAACAAATAACTGTGAAAAACTCCGTTAATAATTTAATTTTGTTTGTTCATTGTACTGGGACCTCAAATCATTGAAATACAGTTTGTTAAATCCTTACTTGGGTGATGATTACATTTGAGTACTGGATATTTGCCTTGTACCTCCTCAGGAGTTTAGATCTTCAAATGACAAAAATTGGTAATGGTTGTTTAAACATACGGCCAAAATCAGAGAAGTAAGTATTGTGTTTTTTTTCTAATGCATCCGTCTTGTGTAGGTGTTGCATGCATTGAAAGCTTAACTCAGGAGAAATTATATTAAAGTATACATGAACTGCAGTGTCTTGTTACTGTGTTTATTTCTGGAATTGGGTTCTCCTTGAATAACTTATGTTGTATGTTTAAATCCTGCAGAATATTTTCAACATGTAAGACTTCTAATATTTTAAAAAGGCATAGAAGATTATTGTTGTATGTATACAGAAAGTTTATTGATCTTTTTAAAGACTTATGAAGAGGTGTATAGCTTGAACAGTATATTTACATAGAAAATGTCCCTGAAAAATTCATTATGGTGGGGAGGAAGGCTTCTGGGATTAGTGAGCACCAGCTTTTTGCTTCAAGCAAAACAACTGAGTTCTGATTTGGGTCGATGGTGACAGAAACTCTTAGTGGGATCCCACCCTGAGCCCATTAAAATCGATGTTGCTGTGTCACAATTTAATTGGAGTAAGGATGAGGTCTCCGATGCAGCACTCTCGTGCCTGTGCGCTGTTAGGTTCTGACAGCTCATCGTGGCTTTCCTTTTTTCAACCCTGTAAGTGCAAAACAGAATAAGCTTGCTACAGTATGTGATAACAAACCTAATGTTTTTGAAGTTAGCTATTTCGCTGTGGTGTGATCCTCTCCATATTTAAACGTCTTTAATGACTATTACCATCACTGTGTATTTCTGTAATCACAGTAATTTGATAAGCTTTCTTGTCATTTCGCGGATTTGTTTTGTGTGCATGTTACATGAGTATCGTGATTTTTGAGAGGTAGGGCGGCAGCAGTAATGTAATTGTGTTCTTGTGTACACTTTGTCAGTGCCTTGGTCGTGGGCAGGGGTTGGAGCTGGGAGCAGCTCCGTTAAGAATAACGTGATGTGAAAGAGACAAACTTTAAGAATTCCTCTGCAGTTTGTTAAGATGGGGAAAAGTCACTCTGCTCTCAGGGGCTAACCTGCCTAGGTCAGGAATAGGACATGCTGGTTACATCTCCAACACCAGAGGCTGGTAGCTGATTGAATTGCAGGTCACTGGCTACATGGTTACTATTCACTTGGTCTGTCTTGGATTATTTTGAACACCTATGTTTCTTCTGTAGCTAGCTGATGGGGAGGGCTGAGCACTTGGTGAGAGCCTGTTGCTGCATCTCAGCTGGGTACCAAAAATTGGACTTTGTGGATTTGTCTTCTGCTCCACTGGGAGCTCTGTTGAGAGGTTGTGTTTTGGGTTTCCTTTTCCACTTCAGTTTTTCCTTTCTTGTTACTGGCATGGTTTTTAAATTGCTGTGTGCCCACTGTTTTCTCCTCTGGAGGAGATGCTGTACTGTCTTTTACTCCTTTATTGATTGTTCCATATAGTCTTTCCCATGAGTATACTGGCTTAAATCCAGACACTCAGGGGTCGAAGATAATGAGGCATTTTGTTCTAGCTTATTGATATTAACAGTTCACAACATATGTTATAGGTACTCATGCAAAAAACTTAAAACCTGTTAGAGGTTCTGAGAGTAAGACATAAGCAGGGTAAAAGCTGTATCAAGCTAGGCTCTCACTGGAGAATTAAGTCTGCTAGTATTACCTGAATAATGTGGTTTGCAGTTGATTTCAGAAAGAAAAGGATATAAGTCTGTGTGGTCCTGAAGCACAGTGGATGACGTTGTTCTAATGCTTGTTTTTATGAATAGCATTTCAGTGGATAACATTATGAGCACGGTGTGCATTAGCACATCGTTGCAGTTGATCCTGTGTTCATGTGATTTACTACCACATATTCCTGTGGCCAGATTTGGTCTGCTGTTTGGTTCAGTTTTGCAGGGGATGCTATTTCCCATGGCGGTAGATGCCAGATAAAGGCATGTTGCTCCTGAAAGGTGCTGTTCCTCTCGCTTCCTGAGCCTGCGGCCGTGCTGCTGGTGCACAGAAGGCAGCACAGACTGAGCTGGATCCGCAGACAATCCAAAAGAAAACATGATTAGTTTTCCTGTGGATCAGCAGTCTGATCAGACTGGCCACACATTTGCTAGATCTCATGCAGGGGGAGGTGGCTGTAAATGCATGGGTGGACACTGCAGGGAGCAATCCACAGTGACACTGGATTAAGCATAGCACAAAACTTTGCTCTCTGTTTGTTACTAAACAAAAGCTGCAAATAATTTGATCCCAGTGTGACAATGACTGTCTCTATTAGTATTCTGTAAACATGCAGATAAGCTGGGTTTGTGCATCGTTGTGTCTGTTTCTGCAGTTTTGCATTACTGATGTAAAACCTGAACTGATGGTGATTGTGGATATCTATATATATCTGTACATATATGCTGTATACATCTATAGGTATTTCAAATGATTTAGGTAAGAACAGGGTTTCAAGACTGATGCTTGAAAAAGTTGCATAGCTGTGAAATTCATGCAATGCAGAGAGCTCAAGTAAGCATGACTTTTTTTAATATTCTGCTATATAAATAAGGCTGAAATGGATCTTGGTCTTTTGCACTCTGAACAGAAGTTAGTGGAATTGTGTCAGTATTATTTTACATACTCCTATTTTCATTGTAGATATATGTGTATTGCTACAGTCTGTTGTGGCATAATAGTGAAACATAAATATTGAAAAACTGTATTTCAACAACTTGCTTTTTATAATGAGAATTTTTAGTGTGCTTGTTTCAGACTGCCTAAAGAGCAAGATAAATGATATACATTTGGAAGGAGATGATCCTGAGCCACTTGTAAATGGTTCTGAATTGTATGTTAATTAGTGTTGCGTATTTGTAGGTATTCAGTTGATATATTAGCAAAAAAGGGAAAGTGGGGTACAAACTTTTCCACCTCTAGTTTTAGAATGGGTTTGAACTATGTACATGTGTTATTTTTTAAAAATTTTTGTAGGTTTGTTTCGGAGCATGTATTACACAGTATGCTGTAATATTTGAATTAAACAATGCCTTGTGGAAGTGCTCATCAGGATTGGTGTTAAGCTAGGGGGAGCTGTAAGATGGACAGGCTGCTAAAAATTAAGAAAAAAAATCATCCTGCCTCTGTCCCGTTATAAATTGAAATTAACCACTATAGTTTCTAACTTAATCTTATTTGAGCTTTTTTGCTAAAAAAGCTTTGTACTTTTATTGTCCAAAAAATCTTGCATGCGACTTTCTATTTTGTATTTCTGCCTACACTTCCTCATAAGCCTTCAGTACTTTCTGCTAACCATAGTTAGATTTTTGTTTCTTAAGAATTGTATTAGTCATGGTTTGCATTAGATTTTTCCATTTTCCTGTCCGTGCTGCTTTGTAAGCCACAATGATAGAACACAGATAAGAGCACTGGGAGGAGGCTTAAAAGTGGGTTTTTTTTTGTTTTTTTTTTTTATTTAATTACTCATCCTGGCTCTGGAGTTACACCCTCATGTACCTGACATTGTTAGCTATCCAGAAATCATTATTCTTACACTAAGTATGTATCCAAACTGCGTTCTGACTTTGCAGCTCTTAAGAGCTGACTGCAAGCAAAAAACGGTGGTGGTGCAAAGCAGATTCCTTTATGCCTTAGAAATAGAGGTTCCCCTATGTCAGCCACATGTACCTACTCCAACCTTCAGACGGTTTTCATGAAGTCTTTGTCATTAGTCTGAAATCACGATTTATCGTACAGTGGTGGGAGAGAATACTTGGGAGACAATTAGTGACCTTTGGCAAGAGGTAGAATTCTTATTGGCAATTGCCAGAAACAGCAGCAGGCACAGTTGGCAGGTGAATGGGATTGCAGGTGGAGGCTTTATTCTCTAGTGTGTGGTTTTTTGTCTGTCTCCCTTGAAACTGCTTGATAGTAGTAGCTCAAACCTGTTGATTTGGAAGTTAGTACTGAATTTAATCTTTGCAGTTCTACACATTTTGCCATAAATAATACATTAACTCTGCAGACGTTAAGTGTTAGATATACCTGAATGTCATTCGTTTGATAAAATTTTACTTGTATTACAATGCCCAAAACTAGCTTTTAAAAATTGTATTTATTAGTAGAAACTTTTTTACTAGCACAACCAAAAAACCCCCAACCCATTAAAAAAAAGGTGGTTTGAATAATGAATTCTGTCCTGTCAGCTTTTAGAGCTAGTAAGTGCTATCCTCTAGCATCTCAAATTTATGCAGCTGTGGAAGTGAAGAATCATTTTCTAGTTGTCCAGCTTTGAATGAGCTGGTCATTGAACTAAATTAGTTGAATAAATTAAAATGAAAGATTTTTGTATGAACTGATGAAATTGCAAAGACGCAGTTGACATATAGCAATACACTGGTGCTGCAGTAAACTTTGATCCCAGATGCTTAGCCATAGTTATCAATAGTTAAAACTTCCAGTGCAAACACACAGGTTATAGTGTAGCTTCACTGAGAGCTGTTTTCTAAGAAATTCAAGGAGCTGAGTTGACCTTTACTGGAGAAAGACTTTCCAGTAAGCTGCCTCATCTAGTTGCTCTTGCTTGTAGAGGTGCTGTATTCTATACCACAGGTTGCAGTATTACAGAATTTGCCCAGTTTTTCAGTTTCTTGAACATGAGAGCAAGCAACAAGAAGCTTTACAACCTGCACTGTCCCAGGTGTGGCATCATGGAGCTCTCCCCCATCCCCATTCCTGTGCAGATTGAAGTTGAGGAAAGTTAGATATTTCTTGTATGAGATTTGATTGTTGGCTGTAACTAGATACTACAACCTACTACAAATAGGTTGTAATAATTACTTTCTGTAACTTGATCAGTATCCAGTGCTGGAGCATAGAGACCAAGGTTGCCTTTAATGTTTAGTGTCTTTAATGTTTTAGTGTCTGTAAATACATTTGTTGGAAGCTCAGGTAACTACATGAACTCAAGAATAAAATACTAGACTACTTGATGGTGTTCTTTTAATAATTTAAATAAGGATACACTTAAGCCTTAGTTAGTAGTAACATGTTCTTTCTTAATGTTGTGTTGTAACCTGTTTTGGAGTAAATATAAAATTTTCTGATGAGTATATTCAGGTTTGGAACTGGCTGAAATTTCTATTTGGGGATTCCCACTAAGGACAGGTTAGGCCTGTTCTTCCTTATGTCTTAGCACATCATCTCACGTGGAGCTCTGGTTTGGCTCTCATACTGCCCTTCTGTCATTATACGTAACGACCACCTAATCCAAATGAGTAATAGGATTTCTTCTTTTAAAGGAAGAGCACTGGCTACAAAGTCTACTTCAGACACAGAGAAAGAAAAGATGAAACTTCTTTTTTTGTTTAAGAACAGACTACCTAAACTAGAGAGCAGAGATAATCTTCCAGCCACTTCCCATACTGGAGGAAAAGCAGTTTTAGGATTTTTTTTCTCTCTCCCTTTTCCATTTCTTGTTAGAAAGAAAAGCCAGACAGAGTTAGAGAATATCCTGTAAATTTGTACAGAAATACTCATGTCTACTGGCACTTTTCTCAATATATTACATACCCAAAGTAAATAAATATTTAACTTAGTCAAACCTCCCATGGTATTGGAAGTAGAATCCTGAGACAATTACTCTGTTTAACTATGTGAAACAATTCTTTTAGAGTTAAACCAAACTTTACATCTCTTTTCAAAAAAGCATTATTAATAGACCAGTAGAGACTGAAAAGCCTGCTTTTCAAACCGTTCTGATGAATTCAGTTAATGTTTTTCCTTGAAAAGCTTCTGTTGGTGAGACACTGCTGTGTACATAAATGTAGTAAAATGCTACACCATTTCATTTGCAGTGTCACAAGATTTGGACCGTGAATATGAAAATACACATACATATACACACAAATACAGAAACAGACTGATTGCACAGTAAGAATATTAGGATGCATGCCATGCATTCTTTGATAACTGCTGGCACACGGCTTCAGCACATGAATTTGAGTTCGTAAAACCACCTGGTAGGTTCAGTTGAAAAACCTTTTGAAAAATACATCAAAAAGTTGCTATGGCACTGCAGGGGATACTTATGCATAGAATAAAAGAACTAGTGTAGTGTTCTGTTCAGCAATTCTTCACCCACAAACATTTCTGAATTCTAAAAGTATTTTGACACTTCTGTGTTAAAACACTACTTAGTGCTTAGCATTTTGCTCTAACTCTTTTAAAGTAAAATCAAAGTCAAACACTTAGTATTAGATTTCTTTCTTTTTCTTCCGCATCTTTAAAAATATCTTATAAAAAGTTTTGGATAAATTCTTTGGTTCTTTTCCTGAAAAGCAGTGTGGGTGCCTCTGAAAAGTAGTAATCTTCTGTATTCTTTTAATACAGTTCTGATTATATTGTAGGGAAAAGGAAAATATCAGTACATTGTGAAAACCAAGGAGAATGGATGTTTTACCAATTCCATACGGTAAAGCTATCTGAAGATTGCAAGGGACAGAATTACATGGCTGTATGTTTCTGTCATTGAGTGCAGGTAGATTTTGTGTAAATCCAGTTTGAAATGGGCATGAGGAAGACCTGTGGGATTTGCCTGTGTATCCAGTGGCCTGGATTATTTGCATTGAAATCATAAAATGGACATCAGTTGTCATTCTGCTTCATTGATAGCTGCAGAAAGTGTAGATGATACTGAGGTTTTACATTGTTTTATGTGTCTATGCAAACTGCTTTTTCTGCTTCTACTCTGACACACCTAATTTTGTGGATACTTTTGGCTCAAAATTGAAAATACTAAAATAAATTTAAAAAAAAAAAATTCTAATTCCAGCTCCTGTGTTGAAATTTTTTTTTGCAAATGTAAGTAGCATGATAATCAGGTAACTTGTAGCTAACTAGTAACAAGAGCAGATATTTTCTAAATTATATTATGAAATTGTATCTGTGTTCCAAGCTGTCATTTATGTCAATGTTTCAGTCCTTTCTTAAAGTAAATCCGTATGATGTACTGAGTCATCCAAGAACCATCACAATATTCTTGATGCATGAAATGACTTGCGTGAACAATAGGAACACTGTGTGATATGGACGTGTAGCAGACAGGAAAATAGAGAAGAACTGAGACCACCAAGTGAAATCCCACTAGCCTCATTGCTCCAAAAATTAATAAATATGACAAAAAATACATTTTGGCATCATGCTTACATTTTTGTTGAATAAGTTGATTGCATTTTTCATTGTGTGTCTGCTGCTGGTTCTTTACACAGGCAATTTTACTGAACATATTGGGCAAGAAGCATAAAATCTCAGAAACAGCTAGTAGAGTGGTCTTAAGTACCTTAGTGGTTCTCAGCATGTTTTCTAAAGGGACGTTAAAAAGAAAACTGCATAAAAAGAGAAGCTTTGTTCGTATAAAGACTTCATGAAAAGCTGCTTTTTCCCCAGTAGGCTTTTCCAATTTCTATTTATTGTTTACTGTAAAAAATGTACCTTTCTTTCTATGGGTTATCTATCTTCAGATACTAAGTATAGAATCTTCCTTTAAATTTTTCATAGTGTCAGTGTTCAGTTAACCTTCTAAACTTCTGCTGAGCAGGCAATTTGAACATTAAAGTATTGTTGTTACAGAGCCTGCTTTCTAGATCTCATCTCATTTAGTTTTCTCTCTTCCATTTTTTCAACACTGTATTTAGAAATGTTGGAACCAGAAACAGTGTACTTGCAAAAGAGTTTCTTTTATGCGTCAGGTCAAAGTAGTACCGCTGCCTGCGTTACACAGAGTTTACAGAAGTTTCTTGTATTAATGCTGTTATCTTTGTCAACTGATCTGATGAGTCCGTCAGGCAGGATGTTTTGACAAGAACTGTTTCCCAGAGAAGTCCATTGACGAGGGCCATTTGTCATGTTTGCATTCTTTATATACAATTTCTCTGTACGTTAGACTGAAGTCCACAGTCAGGTGAAAGTGTGGTCATTGTTAAGCAATAGAGAGTCTAGGACCTAAAGCATTTTCCAATTAAGTAGCCAACGTCATGTGACTATCTTGTTATTTAGAGCAACTGTCCACTTCTGTGGTTAAACTGTCATTTAAAATGATGCCAAATGCAATTGAATGATGGTCTGAAATTTATGAGGGATGCTTTCAAACCATTGTTTAAGTGGTTCTCAGACCAAGCTTTTGAGTGTGGAATCTATTGTAGATAGAAATAAAGCGATCATCTGAAGTTCTGTGAGCTAATAATTGTTAATAGGCACACAAATGTGAAGACTATAGGGCAATAATTAGTGCCCC